>PVIW01013075.1:0-29040 GCA_004026585.1 Noctilio leporinus | reverse complement strand
GTTCCTTCTTTCTTTCTGCTATATAGAATTCCATTGTGTAAATGTACCAAAGTTTTTTGATCCAATCATCCACTGCTGGGCACTTAGGCTGTTTCCAGCACTTGGCTATTGTAAATAGTGCCGCTATGAACATAGGTGTGCATAGGTTCTTATGAATTGGTGTTTCAGGATTCTTTGGGTATAGTCCCAGTAGTGGAATGGCTGGATCAAAAGGCAGTTCCATTTTTAGTTTTTTAAGGAAACCCCATACTGTTTTCCACAGTGGCTGCACCAGCCTGCATTCCCACCAACAGTGTATGAGGGTTCCCTTTGCTCCGCATCCTCGCCAACACTTGTTGTTTGCTGATTTGCTGATGATAGCCATTCTGACAGGTGTGAGGTGGTATCTTAATGCAGTTTTAATTTGTGATGACAGTTTCTTTAGCTGTGCTGAGGCTTTTTAGTTTGATGTAGTTCTATTTATTTTTTTCTTTATTTCTCTTGCCTTAGGAGATAATATTGGCAAAAATATTGCTATTTGGGATATCTGAGATTTTACTGCCTATGTTTTCCTCTAGGACTTTCAGTGTCATGGCTTATGTTTAAGTCTTATATACATTTGAGTCCATTCTGGTGTAAATTGTTGATCTAGTTTCTTTCTTTCTTTTTTTTTTATTTGCATATACCAGCCCAGTTCTCCCAACACCATTTATTAAAAAGGCTATTTTTACTCCACGGTATGCTCATGTCCCTTTGTCAAATATTAATTGACCATAGAGACATTGGTTTATTTTTGGGCTCTCTATTCTGTTCTATTGATCTTGTGTTTGTTCTTATGCCAGTACCAGACTGCTTATTACAGTGGCCTTATAATATAGTTTGATATTGGGTATTGTGATCTCTTCTACTTTGCTCTTCTTTCTCAAGATTGCTGGGATTATTCGGGGTCTTTTTTGTTTCCATATGTATATTTGAAATATTTGTTCTAAACCTGTGAAATATGCCATTTGTATTTTAATAGGAATTGTGTTGAATCTATAGATTGCTTTGAGTACTATGCACATTTTAATAATGTTAGTTCTCCCAATCCATGAATATGATATATGCTTTCATTATTTATATCATCTCATTTTCTTTCTTCAGTGTTCTATAGTTTTCCAGGTACAGGTTTTACCTCCTTGTTAAATTTATTCCTAGGTACTTTATTTTTCTTATTGCTATAGTAAATGGATTTTTTCCTCCCTAGTTCCTTTTTATTTTTTAAAGTATATTTTATTGATTATGCTGTTACAGTTGTCTTCATTTCTTTGCCCTTTGCTCCCCTCCATCCAGTTATCCCATTCTCTCCAACAATCCCACCCTCCTTAGTTCATGTCCAAAGGTTGTGCATATAAGTTCCTTGGCTCCACCTTTTCCTGTACTATTTTTACCATTCCACCTGTCTACTTTGAGCCTACCAATTATGCTTCTTCATCCCAACACTATTTCCTCCTTTCTCCCCTTTCACTGTCCCAGCTGATAATTCTCTAAATGATCCCCATACCTAAGATTCTGTTTCTCTTCTGGTTGTTTGCTTAGTTTGTTTTTGTTTTTAATTTTCAGATTCTACTGTTTATAGTTGTGAGTTTGTTGTCATTTTAATGTTCATAGTTTTTATCTTCTTTTTCCTAAATAAGTCCCTTTAACATTTCATATAATAATGGCTTAGTGATGGGGAACTCCTTTAGCTTTACCTTGTCTGGGAAGCACTTTATCTGCCCTTCCATTCTGATTGATAGCTTTGCTGGATAGCATATTGTAGGTTCTTGGTTTTCATCACTCAGTCCCTTCTTGCCTGCAAAGTTTCTTTTGAGAAATGAGCTGATAATCTTACAGGCGCTTCTTTGCAGGTAACTCTCTTCTTTTTTCTTGCTGCTTTTAAGGATTCGCTTTTTATCTTTAAACTTTGGCATTTTAATTATGATGTGTCTTTGTGTGGTCCCTCTTAGGTCTATCTTGTTTGGGACTCTCTGTGCTTCCTGGACTTGTATGTCTATTTCCTTCACCAAATTTTGGAAGTTTTCCTTCATTATTTTTTCACATAAGTTTTCAGTTTCTTGCTTTTTCTTCTCCTTCTGGCACCCCTATGATTTGTACATAGGCAGGTTTAAAGTTGTCTTAGGGGTTCCTAAGCCTTTCTTTGTTTTGTTTTTGTTTTTTTTTTTCAATTCTTGTTTCCTCCTTCTGAACTGGTTGACTGTTTATTTCTTCCTTATGTTCCAAATCATTGATTTGAACCCTGGTTTCCTTCCCTTCACCACTGGTTTTATGTGGATTTTCCTTCATTTCACTTAGCATAGCCTTCATTTCTTTCCTATTGTACTTAATCTTGTCTCTAAAGGCTATGAGCATCATTATCACCAGTGTTTTTATTTTTAAAAGATTTTTATTTATTTAATTTTAGAGAGACAGGGAGGGAGAGAGAAAGAGAGGAAAAGAAATATCAATACGTGGTTGCCTCTTGGGTGCCCGCACCTGGCCTTCAACTCAGGCATGTGTCCTGACTGGGAATTGAACTAGTGACCTTTTGGTTTGTAGGCCAGTGCTCAATTCACTGAGCCACACCAGCCGGGGCTGTCACCAGTGTTTTGAACTGTGCATTTATTAGGTGGCTATCTCCTTATCACTCAGTTCTCCCACAAGAACCTTGATCTGTGCCTTCCTTTGGTCATACTTCTCTGTCTCCTCAACTTGACAGCCTTCTGTGTTTGCCTATGTGTCTTAGATAGAGCTGTTGCCCTGTTACGTTGTAAGGGGTGGAGCCTTAGGTATTCATCGGTTGGGGGAGATATATTACACCAGGTTGTAGTGTTATATGTTGGGGAGGAGTCAGAGAAGGAACAATGCCACTTGCTTAGCACTTGCCCATTTTTCACTAAACGAACTGACTTTGCTGAGAGATGGGCAGTTTCCTCTGCTGCCCCAACTCCCATTGGTTTGCACAGTCAGTAGCTAAGTGGCTTTATTTTCCCCTGGTGCTGGAACCATGAGCTAGCTGCCTGGTCCGGTCTGGGGCTGAAATCATTCCTTAGGCTTCCCTCCCAGCTTTTGTAATATGTGGCTGTGCTGTTCACCAGCTTCCCCATCATTGTGGCAGGTGCTGCCGCCACCCCTGCTGCTACCACCAATCCGGTGCCAGTGCCACAATACTGCGTCCTTTCCACCCTGGCTCCACCCCTCCTACCTGTCTGGATGAGTATTCTTTATTTCTTTGTTGGACTCCTTCTGAGTTTGATTTTTCTGGAGCTTTTGCTTGTTTTTTTTTTTTTTTTTTTTTTTAATAGTTTTGAGGTAGATGTAATCCTTTTTAATTATGAAGGGAGATGCAGAGTGTCTACCTATGCCTCCATCTTGGCCAAAAGTCCCTAGTTTCTCTTTCTGATATTTCATAGTTGGAGTGCAAAATACTATTGACTTCTGAATATTGACTTTGTATCCTGCCATTTTTGCCAAATTCACTTATTAGGTCGAGTAGCTTTTTTTGTGTGGAGGCAAGAGGGTTTTCTATGTACTCTATCCTACTGTCTGTGAATAATGACAATTTTACTTCCACCTTTCCAATTTGGATGCCTTTTATTTTATTTTTTTTGTGTGATCTCTGTGCTAGAACTTCCAGTATTATATTGAGTGGTGAAAGTGGGCACCCTTGTCTTGTTCCTAATCTTGAGGGGAAAGCTTTTAGTTTATGCCCATTAAGTATAATGTTGGCTGTAGGTTTCTCATATAAGGCTTTTATTGTGCTGAGGCATGCTCCCTCTGTTCTCACTTTGCTGAGTGTTTTTATCATGAATGAGTGCTGAACTTTATCAAATGCTTTTTCAGCATCTATTGATATGATCATGTGGTTTTTTCCTTCATTTTATTTATGTGGTATATTATGTTTATTGATTTGCAAATATTGTACTATCCTTGCATCCCTGGGATGAATCCCACTTGATCACGGTATATGATCTTTTAAATTATTGCTGGATCTGGATTGCCAATATTTTGTTGAGGATTTTAGGGTCTATATTCATCAGAGATATTGGCCTGTAATTTTCTTTCTTTGTTGTGCCTTTACCTGGTTTTGGAGTTAGGATAATACGACACTCATAAAAAGAGTTTGGGAGTCTTCCCTCTCCTTGTATTTTTTGGAATAGGTTGAGAAGGATAGGAGTTAGTTCTTCTCTAAATGTTTGGTAGAATTCACCTGTGAAGCCATTCAGTCAAGGACTTTCATGTGCTGGGAGTTTTTTGATTACTGCTTCAACTTCACTAGTTGTCATTGGTCTATTCAGGGTTTCTGCTGCTTCTTTTTTTTTTTTTTTTTAATGATTTATTATTTTTAGAGAGAGGAAAAGGGAGAGAGGCAGAGAGGTAGAGAAACCTCAATTATGGTTGCCTTTCACCTGCCTCCAGCTACAGACCTGGCTGGAGACCTGGCTATGTGCCCTGGCTGGGAATCGAACCAGTGACCTTTGGGTTTGTAGGCCAGTGCCAATCCACTGAGCCACCAACCAGGGCCTCTGCTTCTTCTTGATTCAGTTTTGGAAGATAACATATCTAGAAATTTGGCTACTTTGCCCGGGTTGTTCAGGTCCCCCCCCCCCCCCCGCCCACCCCCACATAGTTGTTCATCATAATTCCTTATAATCTTTTGTATTTCCATTGTATTGGTTGTGATTTATTCTCTGTTGTTTCTGATTTTATTTATTTGGGTTCTTTCTCTTTTTTTCTTGATGGGTTTGGTTAAGGTTTGTCGATTTTGTTTATTTTTTCAAAGAACTAGCTCCTGGATTTATTGATCCTTTGAATTATTCTTTTAGCCTAAATGTCTTTTAGTTCTGCCCTGATATTGAGTATTTCCTTCCTTCTACTCAATCTGAGCTTTGTTGGCTGTTGCTGTTCCTGAGTTCCTGTAGATGTAAAGGTAGGTTGTTTATCTGACATTCTTCTGACCTTTTTAGGTAGGCCTGTATTTCCATTAGTTTCCCTCTTAGAAATGCCTTTGGGGTATCTCATAGGTTTGGGGCTATTGTGTGTTCACTTTCTTTTGTTTTCAGATACTTTTTGATTTCTTCCTTGATCTCATTGTTGACCCATTCATTATTTAATACCATGTTTTTCAGTCTCCATGTATTTGAATGCTTTTGAGTTTTTTCCTTGATACTGGTTTCTAGTTTCAATCCATTGCAATGAGCACATACTTGATATAATTTCAATTTTCTTGAATTTGTTGAGGCTTGTTTTGTGTCCTACCATGTAGTCTATCTTAGAAAATGTTTCATGTACATTTGAAAAAAATGTACATTTTGCTTCTTTGGGGTGAAAAATTCTATTTATATCACCTAAGTCCATTTGCTCGAGAGTGTCATTCTGTGCCACAATATTCTTGTTGATTCTTTGCTTGGAAGATCTATCTATTATTGGCAGTGGGGTGTTAAAATCCCCTGTGATGATTGTGTTGTTGTCAAAATCTTTCTTGAAGACCTCCAATATTTTCTTTATATATTTAGGTGTTCCTGTGTTGGGTGCATATGTTTACAAGGGTTACATTGTCCTGTTGGACTACTCCTTTACGTATTGTGTAGTGGCCTCCTCTGTCCCTTTTTATGGCTTTTGTTTTGAAGTCTATTTTGGCTGATGTAAGTGTTGCTACCCTAGCTTACTTTTCATGTCTGTTTGCTTGGAATATTTTTTCCATGCCTTCACTTTCAATTTGTGTAGATCTTTTGTTCTGAGGAGGGTCTCTTGTAGACAGCATATATGTGGGTCATATTTTCTTATCCATTCAGATACCCTATGTCTTTTTATTGGAGCATTTAATCGATTTACATTTAAGGTGATTATTGATAGGTACTTATTCATTGTCCTTTTTTATATACCTGTGTGTGTATCTTTCTCTTTCTTTTCCTTTTTATGACAGTCCTTTTAGCATCTCTTAGAGTGCTGGCCTGGTGGAGATGTACTCTTTTAGCCTTCTTTTGTCTGGAAAGCTCTATTTCATCCTCCAGTTTTAAATGAGAGCCTTGCTGGATAGAATAGTCTTGGTTGGACGTCCTTGCTTTTCATTACCTAAAATATTTTGTGCCATTCTCTTCTGGCTTATTGTGTTTCTGTTGAGAAATCAACTGGTAGATTTACGGGAGCTCATTTGTATGCTACTAGCTATTTCTCCCTTGTTGTTTTTAAGATTCTTTCTTTGTCTTTTAATTTGCCATTTTAATTATAATGTGTCTTGGAGTGCGCTTCTGTGGGTTCATTTTGATTGTGACCCTCTTCTCTTCCTGAACTTCTGTAACTTTTTCACTCACCAAGTTAGGGAAGTGTTCTGCCATTATTTTTTTCAAAATAGTTTTCTATCCCTTGCTCATTTTCTTCTCCTTCTGATACCTGATGATGTGAATGTTGTTATGCTTCATGTTGTTCTGAAGCTCCCTTAAACTATCCTCATTCACTTTGAGTATTTTTTGATTTTGTTGCTCTGACTGGGTATTTTTCTGTACCTTGATTTCCAGCTCACTGATTCAGTTCTCTGCTTCATTTAGCCTGTTTTTAATTCTTTCTACTGTATCATTCATTTCAGATATTGTATTCTACACTTATTCTTGCTTCTTATTCATAGTTTCTAGGTTTTTTTTTTTTCATGCTGCTTTACTTCCTACTGAGTTCCTTGTAGCTCCCATAAAGCTCCTCATCATTCACACTAAGTTCCTTGAGCATCCTATAACCATTATTTTGAACTCTATTGTCTGATAGATTGCTTACCTCAATGTCATTTAGCTCTTTTTCTGGGAATTCCTCCTTTCCTTTTGATTGGGGGTTATTTCTTTGTTTTGTCACTTTAGGTGACTCTTTCTGCTCGTTTCTGCATCTCAGGTTGCTCTGCTTTGCCTGCCTGTCTTCATGGAGTGGACATCTGTGGTAGGAGTTCTGTGGCACAATCTCTTTGATCTCCTGTTCTGGATTTTCTAGGGTTTCCCTTTATTCAGTTTATGTGGGCTCTCTTGTTATACTTGGACTTTGACTCTTGATGGTTTATTCTTTGGTGGGTTCTCTCCAGCTGCCTGACTGGGAGTCACAACCACCACCATATCTTGTATGCTATTGTACAGATTCTGGTTAACTACCCAGAAAACCAAACCCATGCCAGCAAAAATACCCCTTACTACATCAACAATATCAGCAGCAATTGAGCATGGACTAATAACAGTAGAGAAAGATTAAGAACATTGTAAGATAGGAAAAAGGGAATATGAGATTACTAAAGGAGAGAAAAATGATTTTGAGCAGGAGGAAGAGGGAGAAATAATAAAAGCAGGGAATAGAAACAAGGCAAAGAAAGGGAGAAAATAAAATTTAAAATGTAAGTGAAACAGCCCTGGCTGGTGACACAGTGGATAAGGCACTGGCCCGCAAACCCAAAGGTTGCTGGTTCGATCCCCAGCCAGGGCACATACCCAGATTGCAAGCCAGGTCTCCAGCCAGGTCTGTGGCTGGAGGCAGGTGAAAGGCAACCACACATTGATGTCTCTCTCCCTCTCTGCCTCTATCCCTTTCCCTCTCTCTAAAAATAATAAATAAAATCTTTAAAAATAAAATAAATAAAATGTCAGTGAAACAGAGAAGAGCATTAGCAAGTGGAGTAAGAAAGGGGAAGCGTAAAATATGAGGTATGAAATAAGATTTAAAATGTAGTGGACCAAAGGGAACAAAATTACAGAAAAACCACAACAGGGTCAAAAACAATGACAGCTGAGCAAAGATTAATAAAGGTGGAAAGAGAGTAAAAATATTATACAAAAGAGAATATGAGATGTCTACGGTAAGGAAAGGTGACTTTGAGAGGATAGAAGGAGGAGAAATAATAAGAGTAAGGAATAAAATCCAGGCCAGAAAGGGAAAAAATAAAATTCTAAACTCAAATAAGCATAAGCAGGAGGAAGGCAAAATGGAGTTAGACAGGTGGGAGAGTAAGCTATGAGATTTGAAATAAAAAGATAGGGAGCAAATAGGAACATAGTTGAAGAAAAACAGCAATTACCATAATATCCATGCCAAACAAGCCACAATTTATAAAGGTGGAAAGAAATAAGAATATTATAAGAAGGGGGAAAGAAGGAGAGGTGATTAAAGGAAGGAAGAATGATTTTGAGAGGGTAGAGGGAGGAGAAATAGTAAGACTAAAGATAGGAATAAGGCTTAGTATGGGGAAAATAAAATGTACAATGAAAACAAGAAAGAAGACAAAATGGAATAAGACAAGAGAATTGTACAATGTGAGATTTGAAATAAAATAAAATAAAAATAATATAAAATTTAAAAATAAACAAAAGATAGAACAGTAAATTCTTTGGAATACAATTGGTGCAAAAGCAGAAGTATTAAAAGGCTATGTGAAACAAAAACAAGTAACGCCAATTTACAAGGTGAAATTAATCTAGGCAGTTTGCTGTTTGCCTTCTGACTTCTCTTTCTGGATCTACCTCTGGTTTTTATCAGCCCAGGGTCCTGGGGTGGGCCCTCCAACTTCTGACAGCACTACCTGTATCACCTTCACCTGTCTCTAGAGGGAGCTTCTGTTGTGATTGGGAGGGTGGAACCACTTGGTCTCCCCTGGGTGGTGAACTCACTGTTCAGTCTTCCCGCAAAGTCGTAGGTGTGATCCCTCTGCTCCTGCACTACCCAGTCTTGGTCTAGTCCAATTTATTTCCAATAATGTATAGTTTCTGACGAATTAGCTTTTTGTTGCAAGGAAGGAGTCAATCTATGTAAGAGGGCCAGTTTCTTTCCGGCGTGGTGCTGATGGCAGCTGTGTGTGAGAGCCGAGGCTGGGCAGAGCCCTGATTCCCGCTTAACTGCACTAATTGCTGATTCCTCGGCTTTGCTGGCCCAGCAAATAGGGCCCCAGGAACCAGTGTATTCTGTCTCTGAGAGACAGTTCAAAATGGTCCCTTTAGGTGGTTTTTTTTCCAGTCTTTCTCTTGTAGACGTGCACCCTGAGGGGGTTCTTGGTCCTGTCAGGCCTGTTTTGCAGAGCTTCCCAGCTGGTGGTACTTGCAAACCTGTAGAGGTGCAGGCTGGGCGCATCTCAGGTGCTCAACACCTGCCCATCCAGTTTGCAGCCCACTGCCCTCATGGTCTCCAGCTTTCTACTCTGCACAGCCTCCAGCCTGCCAGTGCAAGGGCTTGGGCCAAGAAATCCCCTTGCTGTGCACCTTTCTGATTTCTCAGTGCAGCTGCACTCTGTGGGAGCAAACCTCAATCTTTTCCCCTTTCTGGCAAGGCAGCTGTGCACAGGGTCCCTACCCAGCAGCCCTCAGCCCTGTCCCCACCCTCACTCCCACCTCCTTTAAAGCAGTTTTTATTTTAAAGATTTTATTTATTTTTAGAAAGGGAAAGAAAGGGAGGGCAAAAGAGAAACATCAGTGTGTGGTTTCTTCTCATGAGCCCCCAAATGGGGACTTGGCCTGCAACCCAAGGCATGTGCCCTGACTGGGAATCGAACCAGCGACCCTTGGGTTCACAGGCCAGGGCTCAGTCCACTAAGTCACACTAGCCAGGGCCTCAGCTCCCTCTCTCTGGGCATTCCCACTGAAGCAGTAAGTCACTGTCTGGCTTTTCTCACACACTACCTCTCCAAAAGGCCAAAAGTCTCTCATAGTCACTGCTGGCTGTGGCCTGTCCTTGCCAGATCCAGGTGCAGATAAAGTCTCCTCTCTCTCTGGCAGTCTCCGGTAGCTGCTGCAGTTATGTGCGTGCTGCTTGCTGTGCGTGTGTGTAGCCTAGATCTCCCTAGTTTTGTGTATCTGAGTCATTCCTGGCCTGGGTCTGGGGGTTCTGTGCTCTGGGAAGAGGGGGAGCCTCAGAGCTGCAATTTCTGACTAGGTTTTCTGTGGCTGCAGGCACCACACAGGAGGTATTCCCCTTTTATCCTGTGAAGTCTCCTTATTGCCCTTTGTGAAGTGTCTTTTGTAGCCCTTGGCTTCCAAACCCATATCAACTAAGCTTCTGTTGAATGATCAGTTTATTTTTTGAGAAGATCAGCCAACTGTCTGAGCTGGGGGCAAGAGCAAATGGACTTTGCTTCACCCACTGGGCTGCCATCTCCTCTCCTAAAAAGAACTTTTTCATATAAATGATTCCATTTGGTTGATATTTTTCTAGTTTACTTATCTTTAGAGAAAGCTCATATTTCACAATGACTGGTCATCTGGTAATGGCAATTTTACTGATGTCACTCTCTCCTTCTCTGCCATTTACATTGGTGGGAAATAAAGGATACATTCTTGAAAGGGAAACTATGGCTTCTAATCACTGTGGACTAAGGTAACATAGCTTGGGGTTGTGGGCAATTACTCTGTTTTTCACTATTTTTCATACCCATGAAAAATAAGAAATTACCATTTCATGTTAAATGGGAACAGAGGAACAACAAAGAAAGAATGACCATTGTTTTTTTTTAGCTGAAGATCAGCTCTCCAAAAGGAGGGCTATCATCTCTCCTTCTAATTCTGTGGCAAGCTCGAGATACCAATTTGCTTTTAAAAATGTTGGAGTTTTAGGCTCTGGCTGGTGGCACAGTGGTTAAGGCACCAGTGTGTGAACCCAAAGGTTGCTGGTTCGATTCCCAGCCAGGGCACATAACCAGGTTGCAAGTCAGTTCTCTAGCCAGGTCCATTGCTGGAGGCAGGTGAAAGGCAACCATACATTGATATTTCTCTCCCTCTCTGCCTCTCTCCTATGCCCTCTCTCTAAAAATAATAGATAAAATCTTTTAAAATAATAAATAGAAATATTGGAATTTTACTATAAGCTACCACCTCTGTGTTCTCTGCCACAGTTAAATGATCACTTAACAGTGAATACTTAACAATGATTAACTAATTGGGACCCTATTTTATTTTCTACTTTTGTCCATGTAAGTAGTGCTAGATTTTTTGTTGAATAAGCCGGTCTGGGCATGATTATAACTCCTCAAGTTTGAGGTACAAAATTTGCTCTAACCCCTTCCTCTTTCAGGGGAGCAGGAAACTGGAAACAGAAACAGAGGAGTTTCCACAGAAGGAGGAAGGAAACACGTAAACACTGGATTTTACCTTTCTGATACATTTGTTTCCTGGGTGATATAAAATTCTGAAAAGTTAACCCTAGGAGAGCCATGGTGTGAACTTCCAAGTGCTCAGGAAATATTTTATGAAGGTAAATTTTGGTCATTGAAAAATGACAGAGATGGCCAAGTAGATATCTCAGCTAGGCAGATGGATATCCAAGTGGTGGTGAGACGTCATCTTTGTTGTACCCCTTTGAGCCCCGTGGGTCACACACAATTCATCCTCTGCTGAGCGTTGCCACCCACTGTTGTGGCTTCCCTCCTAACCATTCCTCCTGGGTCTTATTATTATTATTATTTTTATTGTTGTTGTATTACATCCATCCCCTTTTTGTTCCCCTCTGTCCCCCTCCCCACCCACCCATTCCCCCCAAATGGGCCTTATTATCCTTGTCTTTGGTCAACTTTTCTTCCATTCACCCAGTTAGGCCATGTGGTGTGTGGACCTACCCTTGAACTTGGTCTCTTGTTTTGGTTTCTGCTTTCTTCTCAGCTGCTGCATGTGGAATCCCATCACCATCTGCTACCAGATCCCTCACTTTAATGGGCCTGAACCAGGCTGGCTGCCATGGTCCACTTCTGTCTACATGAATGTCATTGCTCCTTCCCGAAGTCTCAAGTTTCCTGGGACAGCTACTCAATAGTCTATGTACAATCCTTATCTCTGTCTCTACAGAGATTTCCCTAAGTCTGTGTTTCTATATTACATGCTCACTCTTTTTAGGATGATGTGTGATGGAGGCAGGGAAGTTGTTCTAGCAAACAGATTTCTGCTGGATTCCTTCGATCACCAGTCATATCTGGGTCTAACTCCCAACTCCAGACAGGGTTTCTAAAATCCCAAGCCAAACAAGGAACGGGTTTGATTGAGTAAGGAGTAGGAGAGGGTTTAGGAAGACTCCACATTGTATTCTCAACAGCAGCACAAGGCAAAGCTCACTTCTGAGAAACTGTTTGGCCACGTTTCCTCCCTTGTTCTTTCCTAAGGTGGAGGAGACTCGAGCACCACTTACATTTAGTTCCATGAAGAATACATTTGATATGTGCATACTCTCCCTCTATTTGGTATGCCCTCCCACGTGCTTCCTCCAGCCAGCTCCTTTGTATCTTCAAGCTCAGCACATGCGTACCTCTTTTTTTGTGATGGTTTTCTGGCTCCCCTGTGCACACTGGGTTAGGTGGTCTTTGTGCTGCTCAGTCTCTGTCCTGCCACAATATACTTTGCATATCTAGATGATAACAGTTCTGCCATGGGAATGAGATTGGAGTTCTTTTTTGTTGATGTATTCCTCAAGACAAGACTCTGTTCGTTACTGTGAGAGCTTAAGTCTCATTCATTTTTATACCCGCTCCACTCAGAACACTACCTGAAAAGTAGTAGCAACTTGACAATTCTGGTTCAATTAACTGTAAAGAACCTTTCGGAAGATTTTGATAGAAAGATGACAACTGGGCTAACTTTTTATTTTGGGCATTGTGTCCGTTTGAATTTCTGGAAGATAGATGCCAAGGTAGAACTTAAAGTGCAACAAATGTCATAGATGGAAATGACTATAAAGGATGGATGTGGGGAGGAGAGAAGACCAGGAGATCCTCAGATCCTCAGTGTGGAGCTCTGTGCTGGTTCTAGAACTGCCGTGACAAAGTACCACACATTGGGTAGCTACAAACAGTAGAAATTTATCCCCCCCGCCCCACTGCCAGCTTGGGAGTTCATAAGTCTCAAATCAAGGTGTTGGCAGCATTGGCTTCTTCGGGATTCTGGTGGTTGCTGGCAATCCTTAGTGCTCCTTGGCTTGTAGATGCAGCACTTCAGTCTTTGCCTCTGTCTTCACGCCCGCCTTCCTTTCACCACATCTTCTAATGGTCTTCTTGTGAGGACACTAGTTATTGAATTCAGGACCTCCCTGAATCAAATAGGCCCTCATCTTAACTACTTATATCTGTAAAGAATCTATTTGCAAGTAAAGTCATCTTTTGAGGTTCCAGGTGAACACGAATTTTGGAGGGACACTTCAATGCAGTACATGTTGACATGTGTGGAGGGAAGAAAGAGGAAGAAGGGGAATTGGTACAAAGAGCCTCAGTTCTAAGAAAGTCTCCATCGGGCCAAACTTTGCAGCTCCCTTGGAGCCAAGAATGCCCACAGGAGAAGTTTATGTTGGGCATGAATAGTTCAGCTTTAGTACCCTCATTGTCTCGGGTCTCAGAGTAGATTCTTTCCAGAAGAGAGTTTGTGTGGTGAGCTCCCGCAACTTCCTCAGAAGGGTTTGAACATCAAGGTTATGTTCCCTCTGTTGACATGAGAAACATCCAAACCTGTAGAGGAATTTTGTAAGAGTTTATTTGAGCCAAGCTGAAAACATATGCTGGGGAGCAAGATCTCAAATGCTCTGAAGATTAACCATGTTGCAGCTTCTTTGTATGTCTTTGAAATTAAGGAGGAGAGGTAGGGAAGATTGGAGAAAGTGTGGGGAGGATTAGATTACAGGATAGTTTCTGTGCTTTCTTGAAGGTGGTTATGGTTTATTTCAAACATATGTTAATCTAGATGCACAGAAGTACTGGGCAGGGCTTGCTTAAGGGAAAGATAAACCTTTTCCTAAAAAGTTATATGCCTGGGGCATGACTACTCCTACTCACCAGGACCTGCTCAGTTAGGAATTTATGATCAGATCACCCTGTGAGATTACTTCCTGTAGAAGCCCTTATTTCACCCACACCTCTATTCCTTTTTATCAAATAATTATGACCAAAGTGCTAGCTCTAGAGCAGCTGAAAGCTTGCAGTGAGCATCTTCCAATGTCTCAGGCCACTGATTTCCTCTAGAAGAAAAGCTATGTAACAGTTAACCGTGACTTTCTGGAGTCATGGCTCCCCTGGCCCAGGCACTCCAGTTTACCAGTTCTATCTCTAGACTAACCAGATACCTGCCAGAAGCATAAATCAAGCAGGAACCTTTCCATTCTGTCCCTTTTCCTCTTTCTCATTTCTCCCCTATTGGTTTCCATTTTTTATTTTTAATATTGGACTCCATTCTCAGCCTTCTTTATATAATTTGAAATATTTATTCCAATCACTAAACCAATGACTTGGTTTAATTCCTTCATATATCGTCTTCAAATGTTTGAGGTTTCTATGGAAGTGCAGCTGTTAACATTTACCAAGCTCCCCCACCTTCATTTCCCAAAGAAAGGTGGAAAATCAAGAGTCTTCTGCAGTAGTGTAGAAATCCTTGTTTTGCATAGAGGTTCCTTAGGGATCTCACTGTGGTATATCACCCAGGAAAAGCTCCATTCTCTCAACATTTCCTGAGGGCCATATGTATCCCTCAATCACTGAGATTTCACAGTAGAGCAAAGTTCACATACTCCATCAGGGCCATGAGAATGGAATGTCAAGAATCAAGTTCATGGCCTCTGTGGACTTTATTACATTTCTTACCAGTATGTTTAGTTGCTTTGTTTTTGTGCTAGGGACAGGGTATCTCCCTAGATTATAAAAAACAAATACATGTTTAGTACTCCCACATGAACACTTCCATCCTTGCTCCTCCTTGCACTTGGCTCACTTTTTCTTCAGGGTTTTATAATTGGTTTTCCCTTTTCTTGGCTCTCACTACCTTCAGATCGTACCTGGTTCCTTCTTTCACTTTACTGGGTATTTTTTTTTCTTCCAAAATTTTGCATTTTATTTTTTATTGTATTTTTCCCATTACCATTTAATATTCTAATACTTCCTCTTCCCCTGCAACCACCACACTGTTGTACTAGTCCAGAGTCCTTTTTCCTTTTTGCTTGATCCTTCCACCCACCCCACCATCTCCCCTTACCAATAGCTGCCATCCTGCTTTCTATCTGCGTCTATCTCTATTTTGCTTGTTGGTTCAATTTGTTCATTAGATTAGATTCCACATATGAGTGAAATCATATGGTATTTGCTTTTCTTTAACCGGCTTATTTTACTTAGCATAATGTTCTCCTGGTCCATCCATCCTGTTGCAAAAGGTAAAACTTTCTTATTTTTATGGCTGAATAGTATTTCATAGTGTAAATGTCCCATAGTTGTGTTATCCATTCAGCAACTGATTAACCTTTGAACTTCTTCCATATGTTCGCAATTGTAAATAACACTTCAATGAACATAGAAGTGTTTATGTTCTCTCTTTTTTTTTTTTTAAAGATTTTATTTATTATTTCCAGAGAGAGGGGAAGGGAAAGAGGCAGAAAGGGAGAGAAACTTCAATGTATGGTTGCCTTTCACCTGCCTCCGGCCACAGACCTGGCTGGAGACCTGGCTTGCAACCAGCTTATGTGCCCTGGCTGGGGAATTGAACCAGCGACCTTTGGGTTCGGAGGCCGGCACCTTATTGTTTATGTTCTTTTGAATTAGTGTTTTGGGTTTCTTCAGATATGTTCCCAGAAGTGGAATTGCTGGGTCAAAAATGCAGACCCATTTTTATGTTTTGAGATATCTCCATACTGCTTTTCACAGTGGTTGCACTAGTCTGCATTCCCACCAACAGTGCACTAGGGTTCCCTTTTCTCCACATCTTGCCAGTACTTGTTGTTTGTTGATTTATTGATGATAGCTATTCTGATAGGTATCAGGTGATTTCTCATTGAGGTTTTAATTTGCGTTTCTTTGATGATTAGTGATGAACATCTTTTCATAATGTCTATTGGCCATCTGAATATTCTCTTTGGAGAAGTGTCTATTCAGGTCCTTTGCCCATTTTTAAATTGGATTGTTTGCTTTTTGGTATTGAGTTTTGTAAGCTCTTTATAACTTTGGACATTAACCCCTTATCAGATGTATTGACAAATATGTTCTTCCATTCAATGTGTTGTCTTTTTATTTGGTTGATGGTCTCCTTCGCTGTGCACAAACTTTTTAAAATTTAATATTATTGTTGCTTTATTACATCCATCCCTTTTTTCTTCCCACTGTCGCCTTGGTGTAGTCACATTTTGTTGTTGTTGTTTCCCTTGCATGGGGAGATATATCAGATAAAATATTGTTATAAGCAATGTCCAAGGTTTTACTATGCTTTCTTCTAGGACTTTAAGGGTTGGGGTCTAAGATTTAGGTCTTTAATCCATTTTCAATTTATTCTTGTGTGTGGTATAAGAAGGTGTTCTAGTTTCACTTCTTTGCTTATATTTGTCCAATTTTCCCAACACCATTTATTGAATAAACTATCTTCAGCCCATAATATGTGCTTGCTTCCTTTGTTAAATAATAATTGCCTATAAAAGTATGGATTTACTGCTGGGCTATTTATTCTGTTCCATTGATCTATGTGTCTGTTTTTATGCCAATACAATGCAATTTTGATTACTATGGCCTTATAGTATAGTTGATATAAGGTAGCATGATTACTCCAACTTTGTTCTTTCTTGAGATCACTGTTACTATGTGGGGCCTTTTGTGGTTCCATATAAAATTTTAAAATATATGTTCTAGCTCTGTGGAATTTGACATTGGAATCTTGCTAAGAATTGTGTTGAATCTATAGATTGCTTTGATTAGCATGAACATGTTAATGATAATAATTCATCCTATTCATGAACATAGTATGTGCTTCCCATTATTTGTATCTTCTTCTATTTCTTCCTTCAGTGTCTTATAATTTTCTGAGTATAGCTCTTTTACATCCTAGGTTAAATTTATTCCTAGTTTTTTTTTTTTTTTGTTTTGTTTTGAAGCAATTTAAATGGGATTTTTTCTTAATTTCCCTTTTTGTTAATTAATTATTATCATATAAAAATGCAACTGATTTCTGGATATTAATTTATATCTTGATACTCTGCTGAATTCATTTATGAGCTCTAGTTGTTTCTTGGTGGGATATTTGGGGTTCTCTATGTACAGTATCATGTCATCTGAGAATAAAGACATTGTCACTTTTCCTTTTCAGTTTGGATGCCTTTTATTTCTTCTTGTTTGATTATATGGCTAGGCCTTCCAGTACTATTTGTATGTTGAATGAGAGAGGTGAAAGCAGACATCCTGCCTTATTCCCAATCTAAAGGGAATCACTTGTGGTGTTTGCCGTTGTTTTTTATCCTTCATATTGTTTATGTGGTGAGTCCCATTTGTTGATTTGTGATACCAACCTTGCATTCTTGAAATAAATCTCACTTGATCATGTTGTATGATCATTAGAGTTGACAAAGTGAGAGGAGAAATGACAGGAGAATAGGCCGTGAGTTTAAAAAGATTTATTTGGCCAGCCGCAAGTGGGCTGAGACCAAAGTGGCATCAGCCCTGAACAATAGCAGCAAGGCAGGGTTTTAAAGGGGATAAAGTGGGGAGAGAGTTGAAGGGACTTTCTGCAGATGGCTGTAGGGGGATTGGCTCTGGGAATAGAAAAGTTACTAAAACAGAGAAGTTACTAAATTCTTGCCAGAAGACTAAGATATTGGTGAAAAGCATAGGCAGTTACTGGCCTCAGCAGTTACTGTAGGGGCAGCAGGTTTATTGGGGTTTTCATGTGAAATTTCATCAGCTTTTCATCTGAAATTTCTTCTGACTTCTGGGAACCCAGGTCTTATGCTTAAGATAATCTTTTTGATGTATTGCTATATTCAGTTGGCTAATATTTTGCTGAGGAATTTAGTTCTATGTTCATCAGGTATATTGGCCTGTAATTTTATTTCTTTTTGCTGTCTTTATTTTGTTTTGAAATTAGGGTAATGCTGACCTCATAAAATTAGTTTGGGAGCCTTCCCTCCCCTTGAGTTTTTGAAATAGTTTGAGGACAGGTGTCAGCTCTTTCCAGAATGTTTGGCAAAATTGTGAAGTCATTTGGTCCAGGGCTTTTGTTTATCGGGAGTTCTTTTGTTTTGTTTTGTTTTGTTTTAAATTACTGCTTCAGTCATACTAGGTGTAATCTATCTATTCAAATTCTCTGATTTCTCCTGATTTAGTTTTGGGAGATTGTATATTTCTAGGAATTTATCCATTTCATCGAGATTGTCCACATTGTTGGCATATAGTTGTTCATAATATTTCCTTACAATCCTTTTATTTCTTTGATGTTAGTTGTTAGTTCTCTTTCATTTCTGATTTTATTTATTTTGATACTTTCTCTTTTTCTTGATGGGTCTGGTTAAAGGTTTGTCAATTTTGTGTGTCTTTTCAAAGAATTGGTGTTTGGAGTCATTGATGTTTTGCATCATTTATACTCTATTTTGTTTATTTTTGTTCTGATCTTTAATATTTCCTTACTTCTACTACCTTTGGGCTTTGTTTCTTGTTCTTTTTCAAGTTCCTTTAAGTATAAAGTTAAATTGTTTATTTGAGATTTTTCCTGTTTTCATAGCATAGGCCTGTAATGCTATGAATTTCCTTCTTAGGATTGTTATCCCCGTTTCCTACAGATTTTGGATTGTTGTGTTCTTATTTTCATTTGTTTCAAGGTATCTTTTGATTTCTTCCTTGATCTCATTGTTGACTCATTCATTGTTTAATAACATGTAATTTAGCTTCCATATCTTTGTGTATTTTTCAGGGTTCTTGTGTTTGATTTTTAGTTTCATAGTATTGTGGCCAGAGGAAATGCTTCACTGGGTATTTTGTTCAAAGTAACGTTCTCAAAAGGAGCTTCCCTAATCATCACACATCTATAATGCTCCTTCTTCCTAGGCTTGTCATTCCTATTCACTCGCTCTGCCTTACTGCTTCAGAATGTTCAGTGTTGGTTGTTAGAATACTAAAATATTTCCATACAAGTTTGGAAACAGCCACTGTCTGAACCCCTAGGCATCTCCCCGTCATCTGGACCACTCATGTCCTCCAGACTTCTGAGACCTTCCCATGCCCACTAAATGAAGGCAGTTCCTGGGTCTCCTTCCAGCATTAGAGCCAGCATCCACATCTGTTTTGATTCTGCAGTGCCTGTGATGTGCTAATTGTGTATTTAACATGTGTGCTGAGTTGTAATTTACATAATGTAATGTTCATTTCCTTTAAGTGTACAATTCAATTATTTTCAGTAAATTTACGCAGTTGTGCAACTATCATCACAATCTAATTTTAGGTTTTTAAAAATCATCCCAAAATATCCTTGGTAGTCATTTGCAATCTAAATGTTTTGAATACTACTTCTGTTTAGCTCTACCTGAATAAATTATATAAATTATATAGGATATTTGCTATCTTGTGGTAGAAAATACATATTATATACAATTATATATTATTAATCATATATCTATGAATCTATCTATCTATCCTTCTATATCTCCTGTTTGACATACTCTGCTCTGTGATCTTGTCACTCCTTCATCAAGAGGTGGTACTTACACAGTGTGCTGTGACTCATTTGTGGCCAATAGAATGTGGTGGAGGTAGCACTGCATGACTTTCCAGGTTAGGTTATAAGAAGCCTTGCAGTCTCTGCCTGGTCGCTTGGACCACTTACTCTCCAGACATTCCCTCTGAAGTGTTTTCTTTTACAATCCAATTGTCATGCCCACATCACGTGGAGTGTTTCATGTATGTGTGCTGACTTGAATCAGTTCAGTGCAGGTTCAGTGCAGTGAAGGTTCCAATCTCTAACCATTTAAGTCATTCCCAGGAGTTAAGTTTTACTAACTGAGGTCCCAAACATTGAAGAATAGAAACAAGAGATCCTCTTTGTGTCCTGTTTGAATTTTGGATCTGAAGAATCTAGGCACATATTAGAATGGTTGCCGTGTTATGCCACAAAGTTTGGGATGGTTTGTTATCCTGTAACAGATGATTGAAACACCTGTTTGTCATCTGTGAGCTCCAGAAGGCAGTGACTTTAAGTGTCTTAATACTGTGTCTCTGTCTGTAATGGTTAATTTTATGTGTCAACTTGACTGGGTCACAGGCTACCCCAGTATAGTAATCTGGGTATATCCATGAGAGTGTTTTTGAATGAGATTAACATTTAAATTGATGGATTTTGAATAAAGCAAATTGTTTTTCATAATTGGGTGGGCATCATCCAATCAATTGAAGGACAATAGAACAAAAAGACTAGCTTCCCCTGACCAAGACAATTCTCCTGAAGACTGCTTTCAGACTTCATCCATAACATTGCTCTTCCTGGTCTACAGCAGGCAGCCTTCAGCCTTCATATTCAAATGAGAACCTCAGTTCTCCTGGGTCTCCCTTCTGCGTAATCTGTGGATTTTGTACTTGCTAGCACCCATAATTACGTTACTCAATTCCTTATAATAAATCTCTCTATATAGAGTAACTCCTCACTTAATGTTGTTAATAAGTTCTTGAAACTGCAGCAAAACAACATATAAAGAAACTAATTTTACCATAGACTGATACAAACAAAAGATAAGTTCCTACAGTATCTCATCAACATTATAACAAATGACATTGATGTGATGTTGAATGAAATGATATTATTTGAAGACCTGTAGTATACACATCCTATTGGATTTCCCTGGAGAATCCTAATATGGTATTTACAGGCCCTGGAGCAGCGGTTCCAGCAGGGGACAATTTTGACCCTGGGGGATATTTGGCAGTATCTGGAGACATTTTCCCAACTTGGGGAGCCTACTGACATCTAGTGCACGATGCTACTGAACACCCTATAGTACCTAGGACACTCCTTATAACAAAGTATCACCTAGCCCAAAGCCTCAAAAGGCCCAGTATGGCCCAGTATGCCAACAGACAGTGTTGAAACCACTGAAGATTTGTGCTTGAATAAGAAACCTTTATAACCTCAGTGGTTATAAAGGAACAGCTCTTCTTGTTGGCAATAAGTTATATTAGTCTTTTTCAGAGGAAGAAATAGCTGATATATATATTCAACTGGATTAGAATTTAGAAATATTCAAGAAGGTCCTAAAATTCCAGAAAGAGAAAGATGTGACCAAGGAGACGAAACTTAACTAGGAACCATAAAAATGTAATAATGTATCTATAAATTTTGTTTCCATAATCACTTCATTTGGATATTATAAATGCTATGTTAATTAGGCAAAGCAGGTTTCATGATTCTTATGTTTTTTTATTTGTTTTTTAAAGATATTATTTATTTATTATTATTATTTTTTTTTATAGAGAAGGGAAGGGAGAAAGACAGAGAGGGAGAGAGACATCAATGTATGGCTGCCTTTCTCCTGCCTCCAGCCATGGACCTGGCTGGAGACCTGGCTTGCCACCTGGTTATGTGCCCAGGCTGGGGAATCGAACCAGCAACCTTTGGGTTTGCAGGCCGGCTCTTTACCCACTGAGCCACCAGCCAGGGCTGTTTGTTTTTTTAAATAGATGAGATTGGAGCTTAGACATGTTAAGGAACTTGTCAGTAATTAGCAGCCCTGGGAAAAGAATTTTTGTGTGTTAGTCAGTGTCCTGATTAGAAAAGAAAATCTATTCTAGATATTTTATCCAGATAGGGATAGAATGCAGAACATGGCTACAAAGATGCAAGAAGAACAGAGGAGTCAGAGGGAGACCGTGAAGCCGCAGCTCCTCTGATCTAGGCCAAACTTGCTGATGGTCTGAGGAGACACACCACTACTGATCTGGAGAATGAAGGAGGACACACCTCTGTGCCTGCAGCTGAAAGCTGGTACTAACGTTTCTGAAACCTGCAACTGCCATCATGGCTGTTGGATGCACTGCTGAAAGTAGAAATGTCAAAAAGAGGAAGGATTTCTTTTTTTCTCTAGTCTCCCACTTGGCAAATTCTTTCTGGAAAGTAGCTAGCAAGGGAACCAATGAAATGCAGTTTGTAGGCTTCCAGCCCCCTGTGACATAAGGAAAGAAGAGAAGGTGAGGAATGGAGCTGAGGCTTAGAGATGAATAACTGACACACGATGTTTTCATTCTAGGCTCTTTCTACTAGAACTTGTTTTCTCCTCTGTTAGCCAGAGTATGCTAAATTGCATTTTCAAATAGACTAAACAGTTGATACATCAACACAGAGGAGGTTAAATTTTTTTTTAAAATAATCCTCACTCAATATGTTTATTGATTTTAGAGAGAGAAGAAAGGAGAGAGAGAGAGAGAGAGAGAGAGAGAGAGAGAGAGAGAGAGAGAGAGAGAGAGACAGGTTGCCTCCTATACACTCTCAGACCTGGGATTGAACCTGCAATTGAGGTTTGTGCCCTGATCAGGAATCATACCTGCAACCTTTTGGTGTACAAGATGACCCTCCAACCAAATGGGTTACTCAGCCAGGGTGGAATTTTCATTTTTATTCCTGTAACTCTCCAGCATAGGTATTCAAGTCATTGGGGTCAACCTTGCCCGTCAAGGTCATTTATAAACCAGGTTGATTGATATTAGTTGTGCCATTGTTAACACATTGATTTCAAAGTTGCTCTCAGTTTTAAAAATCCAGTCAACATGGAAGATCAGGTGAGGAAGGTGTTTATGGGCTGAGCCAATAGAAGACACATAGAATCACTCACATTCTGCCGAAGACAGTTTATCAGGAGACTCTACCCAACTGCAGTGGAGCTTGGGAGTGTAATCAAGCTATGTGCCAGTAACAGAGCAGAAGGGATTTTCTTCATATTGCTGACACACCTCCCATAAAGGTAAAGACCTGCTTTGCAACATATCCAAATCAATCTATTATGCACAGAATAAAAATGCCTGGCTTGAGGAGAGTCATCTGAAAAAGAGTTGAGGATTTTGAGATATCCTTGAGATAGTACAACAACCCCCAATGCCCAAAAAACAAAACAAATAATAATAAAAAAAATGATTAGTGACACTTTAGGAAACATTAACAAAACAAATGGCACTAATACCCGGGGGGGAGTGGGGGGGAGTTGGGGGGGATCCAAGTCCTGCCCCACCCGCCTAGGAGGAACTTAGCTTGTTTTTCGTCTCTTTTTCTGCAAACTAAAAGTGTGTCCACTTAACATAGAAGAGAAGTTTCTTCACAAATCTGGGAAGGAAAACCGCAGAAGGGACTACAATGATTGTTTTGTGGGTCTCAAGTTTTGAAAAAAGTGTGGAAAAAACCCCCAGTTTTTGCAAAAAGTACAGGATATCTCTTCAGAAAGAAAAGAGCACTTGGTGTACATGGCTCCAGGAGGCAGGACTCAGCTGGGTCAAGGTTTGTGGCGGCAGAGACGGCTTTTCAACATGAGAGTCACCCAGGTATGCAACCCCATGAAAACTAGTACTTCTTCATGTGGTTTTCTGTAAGAACTAAGTTCAAAGGGCAACTATATGGTCAAAGGACTTAAGAGAAATTCACGAATGAGAAAATGCAAATGCAAAATGCCACTGGTAATCCAAATAATATAAATCATATTAGCAATGGGATACTTTATTTTTGCTCATTAATTTAGCAAAAAATGAAATAAACACCCGCCCCCCAACCACTTGATAATGCCCAATGCCAGTGAGATCTGCTATAATCAGCATTTTTATACCCTGTTCTGGATGTGAAAACTGACCATTTGGTAGTATCATTCCTAAGGTCTTTGTAAAAAGTTCAGGTAACCCCTGTACGACATGGCAATTCTATAACATGGTTCGAGAATTGGGGGAATCGCTCATACATGGAATCTTAGAACACTCTAATATGGTTTGAGAAACCCTTGAACAACACTGCCGTAAGACCTTTTAAGAGCAAAAACTATCTCTAAAATTAGGGGGATCCCTGAACAACACAAAGCATTGTAAGAGCTTTTAAGAGCAAAAGATACCTCATTTGAAAATTTTCATTCAAGCATGGATATTGTGTCAGATTTGCCTGCAGAATTTTAAAATTTATTAGAATTTTAAATCTATTTTGTTCATGGAGCATTAAATAGTAATAGATTTTTTGCAGAAAGCACAGGATAGGTGTCAAGATAATGCTGGAAAAAGTTCAGAAGATGAAGCTATCTCATCAAAAAGAAACACTCTTGGTTAATGGTGCTTACTAGTGATAATGAAGAAAACATTATTTACTACATATTAATATGTTAGACTTTTGGTGAAAATAAAGAAATAAAGATATTTCTCTTAACTATAAAAATATAATACGTTTTTTTAACTTTTGGAACCTACCCCCCTGTTTTGTACTAGTTCTTTGTTTCATATAACATGGATTCACATAACATGCATTTTTTAGGAACCTACCAGCCATTAAGTACAGGGGGTTACCTTTACTTAATCTTTGACTCAATAATTTCATATTTAGGAATTTTGAGCAAAATAATTAGGCAAATACAATATTAATATAGTATTAATTATCTCTATTACTACTTACCTTGCTCATTATTATTACTTATCTATAAGATAAGTTACATTAACTTATAAAAGTGACAGAATTAAGAAATGCATGCAACAACCATAGACTGGGTTAGTAAGTAGCCTCTAAAAAGGTGATTTGTTAGGGGTTTTTAGTATAAATATACAAATAATTTCAATCATGGAAAGAAAAAAACTGAGAGAAGAAGAAAATGCCAGAAACATGTTAATAGGTAGGCTGGACGCAGCTCTGGATAGTCAAATTATGAACAATTAAAAAAATGTTTCTTTGTATTATTTCTATATCTTCTAAGTTATAAAATATCATTTTGATAATTAGAAAACATGAAGCAGAAAAGCTATTTAAAAAAACAGAAAAGAGAGGGGAGCAAAAAGGGGAAGGATGTAATACAACAACAATAAAATAAAAACAAAAAACAATAAACAAAAACAAAACAGAAAAGAGTATGCTCTTAGTCATGTAATGTTAAACCAGGGGCAAGGTCGTGCAGTCAGCTGGTGTGGATGAGGTGGGAGGGTGGGGGTGGGCAGTGAGGGTGGTCTGCCTCTGTTGGAAGAACAGCAGCATTGACATTGTTCAGAATTGCTGGTGTCTGGTGATAATAAAAACAGGCTGATGGAGTTTATTATTGTGTCTCAATTCTAACTGGTTTTTCTTAGGGCTCAATTGTTCCCAATCCTCCTTTACCCACCTTTGTAGCTACTGGTAAAAGCATCCTTATATTTGCAGAAAATCACTTTGACTATTTCTTTTAACTTTGAGATAATGTGACCTTTGGAAAACCATCATGCAGCGTTGTGGAAGCTACCTACACACATATGGTGCACATTATGTTTTGTGTTGAATTCAGGGACTTTCTTTCATTTAACAAAAATACCTCTTATCACTTAAATTGACATGCCTTCAGATAGAACAGTGCTGGTATGTTATTGCAATCATTTTAAGAAAGCACATGTACATGTGGTTTAAGAAGAGCGCCTTGTTTGACGTGTCTCCGAATTTCCTAGAACTGCAGCATGGCTTTCTTATCAAGGAATGCAAACAGATGAGGTGATGTTATGGTCCCTCTGTAAAGCCTCTACTTTAACACTCACTTTGCCATTTTAAGACACTGTGTCTTAAAAATATGTAGACATCTGCATTTGAGGGCTAGTGTGAGAGGTACTGCTTGCCCTGGTGAAGAGAGGCACCACCTGCATGGAAAAGTCATGTTTAATTTTCTTGTCACTAATTTCTGAATAGCAAAAACACAGACTGAAATGAAAACTCAAACCACCAGCTTTTGTTTTTAAGTTTCCAAGAGTAGCTACTAATCCAACAAAAAGAAACTATGGTATCATGCATGCTTTTGGATCATGTGGGTCTTATTCAAATCCTTCTTGTAGTTTTGGTCTGATTTTACTTGAAAAGATTGCTGTACTAATCAATACATGCAAATGACAAAGGGCAAAAATGATTTGACTACAAAGCAAATTAATACATTTCTGAAACATTTAGCTTCCCAGGAAGTGCCAACGTAGAATCCGGTTATGAAAATGGGTAAGCCTTGAAGTCAGCCACAATCATGTTTAGAGGCAGGGGGTGAGGGCAGAGTGAAGGGACCAGTGCAGCTAAAATTTCAAAACATCTCAGTCCACCTTAGGGTGGAAATTAAGAAATTGGAACGGTCTTCAGACTTTTCATGAGGAGCATGTAAAGAGAAACTTCAACTCTTCTGTTTAGCATGTCGGGGAAATGGGTTGGAAAGTAATAAAGCACTTGCCTAAAGCCCTGCAAATAGTGGTAGAGCTGAGACCTGACTCAGCCCACTATTTTGCTTTATTGATTCCAGTGATACAAAAATCATCATTTTATTGCTCTTTTAAGTTCACAAAGTGAACAAGTCTCCAAAAATTTAAGATGGAAATTGTCAAATGTCTTCTCTGACCAAAATGGAATCAATCATATGAAAAAAACTGAAAAACACACAAAAACTTGGAGACTAAATAACATGTTATTATTATAATGAATGGGTTAACCATGAGATCAAAGAAGAAATCAAAAGATATCTTGAAACAAATAGAAATGTGAACACAACAACCCAAAATCTATGGGACACTGGGAAAGTAATCCTTAGATAGCAATTCATAGAATTACAAGCCTACCTCAAGAAATGAGAAAAGTCTCAAATAAATAATCTAATTGAACACTTAAAGGAACTAGAAAAGAGCAACAAACAAATCCCAATGTATATAAAACAGAAATAATAAAGATCAAATCAGAAATAAATGAAATAGACTCTAAAAAATACAAAATGTCAATAAAACCAAGATGAGTTATTTGAAAAGATAAACAGATAAACAAAACTTTAGCTAGACTCATCAAGAAAAATAAAGAGGACCCAAATAAGTAAAATCATAAAGGAAAGTGAAGAAGTAACAAATGACATCAAAGAAATAGAAAGGTTTATAAGAAAATATTATGAACAATTATATATTATATACCAACAAATTGGACAGTCTGGATGGAATGGAAAAGTTCCTAGAAACATACAGTCTTTTAAAACTGAGTCAAGAAGATTCAGAAGACCTGAACAGACATATTGCAACTAATGAAATAAAAGCAGTAATAAAAAAAAAAACACCTCCCAGAAAACAAAAGTCCTGGACCAGATGGCTTCACAGGTGAGTTTTACCAAATATTCAAAGAACTAACACCTATTCTTCCCAAACTATTCCAGAAAATTCAAAAGGAGGGAAGATTCTCAAATTCATTTTATGAAACCAGCGTTATTCTAATCTGAAAAACAATAATCCAACAAAAGGGCTGATAAGGGTTAATGGTACCTAATAAAGCCCAGCATTGGTTGAAATAAAGAAAAAAGAAAAAAAAAAAAAAAATGGATGCCACAAAAGAAATTATTCTGCATAGATGCAGAAACCTTCAACAAACTATTAGCAAACCAGATTCAGCAATACATTAAAAAGATCGTACAATATGATCAAGTGAGATTTATTTCAGGGATGCAAGGTTGATACAATATTCATAAATTAATAAATGTGCTACATCACAGAAACAAAAAGAATAAAAATAACATGATCAAGAGAGAAGATGGCCACAGAGTAGAGAGCAGTGCTGATGGTGTTCTCAAGTACCAAAGCAGCTAGAGGACAAGATAGGGAGCATGAGACGTCTTCAGGACCCTAGGAATTAGAGCGGGCAGCATTTGGACACAGGGGAGCACAGCCCAGAGGCAGAGGAGGACAGCAGGACAGTAGGTGAGGTGTTCCCAACCGACCAACCGGCCGGCGGGCCGAGGACGGCTCTGGGCAGTGGCAGCTCTGTCCCGAGGGGTGCGTTTGACTGAGGCCAGCTCCAGACTCCCTGGCGACTGGAAGTCTCAACAGTGAATTGCAGGCGGCGAGGGCAAACACCACAGGGAACGCGGAATTGAACTCTTGCAGGGGAGGGACTGCAACAGGGAGAGGAGGCTCCGCGGGGGGCTAGAGGCGGAGGAGAAGAGTCCTGCGGGAAGCCGGAGTGGGGGAGCGGGGAAGTGCACTGGCGGGGCGGCAAGAGGGCCGAAAACGGTGCTGCTGGGCCACCGGGGAAACAGCAGCTAGAAGCCCCTTCGAGGGGGGAGGCCCAGCCCTGCGCAACCACACAGGCCCCCAGGTTCCACGGAAACTCCAAACGGCAAGCTGACGAGCAGGGAACTAGTAGTCGGGGCAACTGACCCGCCATTGCGGGAGACAAAGGCCCCACCGTCCACGCCTGGGAGGGGCTCATCACGGAGGCCGAGTAAAGGACTCCTTGGAGAACTGGTTGGCTTGGAGGAGTGGTGCCCACCCTGGAAGGGTGGGACAGTGTAGGCGGACCCCAGACAGTGTTGACGGACAGGGGTGGCCTCCTCCTGGAACTGTGGGGGCGGGGCCCGTCTTCACAGGGACCAGCGAGGTTGTGGGCTGCCCTGCAGGGGTGCTGGGTGCTCATCACGGTCAGGAACCAGGAGTGGGAGGGGGCTGCCTGCGGGCTCCAGAATACCGGCAGCCCTAACACCCAGCCAGGCTGCAGAAGGCCCAGCCTACCTGGGGGCGGACACTCAGAATCAGCCCTGACTGTGACAATCAGAGGCCCTGCCACATGCCAAGACTGGCTAGAATATAGACTATAGACTGTAAAGTCCTGACCAAGAAAAAGAGGCAGCCTCAGGAAAGGGATTGCTGCTAATCTCAAGCACCTGAGTTACACCGAGAGCAATATGAACTATTAATCCCCAACATATCCTTTGCAAAAGTTACTTCTCACATATTCTTAATCCCCCCATACCTCAATCCACCTAAATACCCAAGACCCTCCCTCTACTCTCGAATTAAAGTCTACTCACTCTGTGGCTATAATGCATTCCCAGTCCTCAATCTAAGTATTCCTCCCTTCCCCAGCCACCTAAACCCTTTATTCTTTTCTTCCTTCCTCTTTCTTTTTTTTTGGTAATTTTTTCTTTTTCTTTTCTTCCTGGTAAAGCCCACAGGTTCTGGCTCCACCTGGACCAATCAGAAATCATAAAGGGGTAACAGACACCTAAAACCTTTCTTTATTAATACTGATTTCTCTTTGTCTTGTGACTTTCTCCCACTTTTCTTTCTTTCTTTCTTTCTTTCTTTCTTTCTTTCTTTCTTTCTTTCTTTCTTTCTTTCTTTCTTTCTTTCTTTCTTTCTTTCTTTCTTTC
>PVIW01013074.1:0-29065 GCA_004026585.1 Noctilio leporinus | reverse complement strand
GGGGAGGCAGAGGCAAGAAAGGGGAGCAGCTTAGACAAGAACCTAGTATAAAGGAACCATGGACATGGACAATAGGTGGGATTGACTTTGGGGGGAATGGGTGGGTGGGGAGGAGGACAGAGCGGAGCAAAAAGGGGATGCATGCAATACAACAACAATAAAATTAAAATTAAAAATAATAATAATAAAAATAAAACAACAAAAAAAATTATGTAAGCTATTGGCATATTTTAAATTTTTTATATTAACTCTTCAAAATCCAGTATGTACTTTAAATATGTGTAATAATATGTGTGTCAATGTATTTTTGCATGTTTATGGTAATATTGCAATTCATATTTCTTTGAAGATGAATTATTTAAATAAATGAATTAACATAGGCATTTTAGAATAATGTAAAGAAACTTTGTATTAATATATTTTGAGAAACTGATGGAAGACAGCGATTAAATGGTGAAATATCTAGATGTGAAAAGAAAAAATAAGTACACATTGGTGGTTACAGAATAGACAGGGGGATGTTAAGAACAAAGGAAATAGAGAAGCCAAAGAAGTTATATACATGACACATGGACATGAACTAAGGAGGGCATTGCTGGAGGAAATGGGGTACTGGGTGGAGGGGGCAAATGTGAAAAATTGGGACAACTGTAATTGCAAATTAAGTAAAATATATTAAAAATATATTGTGTATTTTACAAGCAAAAATGTTGATAGGAGCCATGTAGAAAAGATATTGCAACAAGATACATAAATCTTGCTTAGATCCTTCTAGTCCTCTTATATTAGTTACTTGAAGAATGTGATCAGATAGATTCTCAAGTTTATTGCACCATGCTGCAAATTTTCCTTAGGTTGGTTTCCTCAAAGGAGAGAAGTTAAAATCTACTGATTGTGCAAGTAAAGGCCAAACCTCAAAATTCAACATTCCTGGAGGTCAGATAGTGTAGACTATAAAATATGTATGTGAGCGCACATGCTTAATGTGAAGTTTAGCAGCAGTGCCATTTATCCATCCATCCATGCATGCATGCATGCATGCATGCATCCATTCCTTTAATGAAGAGTTACTACTATGTGCCCAGCACTTCTTTAGATGCTTGAGTAATAGAAGTGAATAAAATAGGCAGACTTCTCTGTTTGAAGCCTCTTCTCATGGAGGCTGATGCAACTGGGAAACTTTCTCCTCCATGGTGAAGTGTTTACCACTCTGCAATTTTTCCAGTGGTCAGTGTCTCATATGTTAGGCTTATGTGTTAGGAAACCTCTTGGTGACCCCACACATGGGGCACACATCAGGAAAGCACAGTTTTCATCATGGCTCAAACAGGCTTTTGATTTCTTTCCTTGGATGCAAGAATATTAAAAGAATTAAACAACAAAAATCATGGCATATTCAAAATTTGCAAAAGAATGGACCTTTGCATATTGCTTTGCAAATTATAGCATTCTTACTGAAGAAATGAGGTAAACTGTGAATCGAAGAATAAAAGCAGTTTTAAGGTCAGCTGAACTCCCAAGAACTATCTCTGCCTAGTGTGAATGCTTGGGTTTCTAGTCTCTCTAGTGAGTTACCCCTCAGTATCTACGTTTACTTGTTTCCTCTGTGTTTTCACTTTATGCCAACTTTCTATATCCTACCCTGCTTGCATAAAGTCACTTGTGCCAGGTTTGATGCAGCCACGTGTAGCCTGTTTCAGTCTTTTCCTAGATGGATTTTTTCTTCATGAATTCCTCTTCTAATCTATGGGCCAAGTCTCATTTGTGTTCTCTCTATCTCACTTTTAGCAGCCTGGCACTCCACAGATGATCTGAAAATTATTTGTGTACCAGTGAACAAATATATAGCAATAGGTTTTTGATAATTAAAATAGCTAAACATTTTTCCTTTTCTCATATTTTCCTCTGATTGCATGCATTACCAGAGGAAAGTTGAACCTGTGCTTATTCCCCGTTTTCCCCACTATGATGTCATTTGGAGGTTATTCGAATTCACTTGCATTATATTGCAGCTACATTGCATTTTCAGGAAGAAAAAAGGAAAGAAGAAAGTAAGGAAGGAAGGAAAGAAGAAACAAAGGAAAGAAGGAAGGAAGGAAGGAAGGGAGAAAGGAAAATAATAATAATAATAAAAAAAAAACCCTGTTTGTTAGCTGCTGTTACAGAGATACCCTCTATTCTACCTGGTTAAACAGAATAAAAGTTTTTCTTCATTCTATAAAAGTCTGGATAAGAGATGTAGGGAGGTCTAGCAGTTACCTAGGTCCACATATCTTTTTTAAATTTAATTTTATTGTTGTTGTATTACATCCATCCCCTTTTTACTCTCTTCTGAACCTTTCCCAACCCACCCACTCCCCCATGAAGTTATTCCCAATTGTTGACCATGTCCATGGTTTTTCCACACTAGTTTCTTGACTAAACTTCCCCACTTCTTTGCCTCTTACTTCACCCTACTCCTGCCCCTCTCCCGTCCTCCCACTTTACCTCCCACATCCCCCTCCCCCTGCCCACTGAAGGTCTATTCACTGTATTCATGTATCTGGTTCTGTTTTGCTTGTTGTTTGTTTTGTTCATTATTGTCCTGTAATGGGTGAGATTATATGGTATTTGTCTTTCACTGACTGGCTTAGTTCACTAAGCATAATACTCTCCAGTTCCATCCATGTTGTTATGAAGGGTAGGAGTTCCTTCTTTCTTTCTGCTATGTAGTATTCCATTGTGTAAATGTACCAAAGTTTTTTGATCCAATCATCCACTGATGGGCACTTAGGCTGTTTCCAGCACTTGGCTATTGTAAATAGTGCTGCTATGAACACAGGGGTACGTAGGTTCTTATGAATTGGTGTTTCAGGGCTCTTCAGGTATAGTCCGGTAGTGGAATTGCTGGATCAAAAGGCAGTTCCACTTTTAGTTTTTTCAGGAAACCCCATACTGCTTTTCATAAGGTTGCACTAGCCTGCATTCCCACCAGCAGTGCACCAGGGTTCCCTTTTACCCATATCCTTGCCAACACTTGTTGTTTGTTGATTTGTTGATGATTGCCATTCTGACAGGTGTGAGAAGGTATCTTATTGTGGTTTTAATTTGCATCTCTCTGATAACTAGTGATGTTGAGCATTTTTTCATATGCCTTTGGGCCCTTTGTATGTCTTCCTCAGAGGGTTGTCTGTTCAGGTCCTTTGTGGATTTTTCAATTGGGCTGTCTGTCTCCCTAGTATTGAGTCACATAAGTTCTTTATATATTTTGGATAGCAAAACATTGTCTGAGGTATCATTGGCAAATATGTTATCCCATACAGTTGGTTCCCTTTTAATTTTGTTAGTGTTTTCTTTAGCTGAACAGAAATTTTTCATTTTGATATAGTCCCATTTGTTGATTTGTTCTTTTATTCCTTTGCCCTTGGAGGGGTTTCAGTAAACGTATTTCTACATAGGATATCTAAAATTTTGCTGCCTATATTTTGCTCCAGGACCTTTATGGTGGCACTGCTTATGTTTAAAACATTTATCCATCTTGAAAGATTCAATTGTAATCCAATGAGTTTGTGATCAGCTGCCAGGCCCAGGAGTTACTGGGCGGGACAAGTGTGAACCAGTGAATTCAAATCCACAATCAGCCACCAGGCTCACTTGCCACTGTGTGGGGCTCTCTGACCCAGCTGTAAGTCAGAAAGTTTGTAATCAGTGGCTAGGCCCAGGCACTGCTGGGCAAGAGCTATCTCTTCATGTGCCAACTATTATGTTTATGCTCAGGCAGAGCAGGGCAGGAGAGGTTTCTTTAGATGTACATCAAAGAATTGTGATCAGGCACCTGGCTCAGGCACTGCTGGGTGAGGCAGGTTGCTTCCAGTGGGCAGGGCTATGAGACCCCTCATAAGGAAGAAGCTTGGGGCAGCACAGTCCACCAAAGTTGTGGCAGATGAGTCAGCACTGGGATCTCCACAGCTGCTTCCCCACTTCTCTCCTCTAAGCCACCCCTGCAAACACTCTCCACGTATGTCCAGTCCTCTCTGCCCTCCCTCCACTGGAGCCCAGGGTGGGTGGGTGTCAATGTATTTTTGTTGTGGTCACCCTATTAGTTCTTTACAAGCACTCTCTCAGGCTTTAAACCCCATGGCTTTCCACCCTTGTCAGCTGGATGCCGCTCTACCTCCAGACGTGTTACTGTAGGCTGGGACGCCCATCTGGGGAACCAGAGCCCACCCTTCTCAGGTGGAGCCCCTGGCACCTTTCCTTTGGCTGCTGCTTCCGGTGTGGGCTCAGCCAGACCTCTCGCATTTCCATGATTCATACCAGTCACGTTGTGATGAAGCATCTTCTTCTGTTATGTCCATGGCTATAGGACTTCTTTCCAGCTGGTGTTCTGTTGGTAATTCCAGCTGACTTTTTCTCCAAAACAGTAATTCCAGATGTGACCTGGGAGGATATTGTTGTAGTTCCACTTACTTCTCCGCTATCTTATCAGAACTTGTCTGAGTTTATTTTAGTTGTGCTCTCTATGCTTTCTGAACCTTTGTGATTCTCTGTCACCAAATTATGAAAGTTTTCTGTCATTATTTCTTCAAACTTGTTTTCTATCCTTTGCTCCCTTTCTTTTCCCTATGATGCAATTATTGTTACATTCATTTTGTGTCAAAGTTCCCTTAAAGTATCCTCATTCTTCTTGAGTCTGTTTTCATTCTGTTGTTCCAACTGGGTGTTTTTCTACCTTGTATTCCAACTGACTGATTTAGTCCTATGCTTAGTCACCTGTTTCAGTTCTTACTAGTGTACTCTTCGTTTCAGCTATTGCATTATTCATTTCCAACTAGTTCTAATTCAAGATGTCAATGTGCTCTTTTTTAGGCTGTTGTAGTTCCTACTAATTTTCTTATAGTTCTCACTAAGTTCCTTGAGCATATTTATTTCCATTACTTTGAATTCTGTCTGATAAATTGCTTGCCTTGATTTCACTTAGCTCTTATTTTGGAGATTCCTCCTTTTTATTCATTTGGAGGTTTCTTTGTCTCCCTATTTTAGCTGTCACCTTGTGTTTGTTTCTACCTATTAGATTTATCGGCTTTGAATTTTTGCCTTGAGTGGCCTCATATGTTAGGAGTTCTGTAAGACCCAGTTGTGCAGACTCCTTGATCACTTGATCAGTATGTTCTTGCAATGTCATTTGTGTGGATTATGTGGACTCACTTATTGTATTTGGGTCCTGATTGTTATTAGCCTATTCATTGGTGATACCTCTTCTCCAGCTGCCTAGGAGGCTCAACTCCCATCACATCTTGTATGCTATATATAGGTGTTGGTAGAACAAAGCAAAATAACACAAAAACAAAATGAAAACAAGCAACTTTCCAAGAATAACAGCAACAGCAATGACAATGTAGCAAAGAACAATAAAAGCAGAAAGAGAAATAAAATAGTAAAGGGGAAAATGAAAGCGATAAATTGAAAGGTGAAATTAGAGGAAGATCAACACAGAAAAAGTGACAAAAATAAAAAGGAGAGACTACAGGAACAATGGAGTAATCAAACATAAAAGTAAAATAGGAGATAGAAAAGAAAAATTAGACACACAAAATATAAGAAAAAGAAATAAAATAGATAAAAATAATAAAAATCTATGACAAAGCAAAAATAGTGAAAATAAAGAATCAAGTGGATTTGTCTTGGTAGAGTGTAGGGCTTACATGCTGATTTCTCTCTTTGGATACTGCTCTGATATTTGAGTCTGGTGTTAGCCAATGTCAGGTGCTGCCCACATTTGGTCCTCAGCTCCCCTTTTAAAACTATGAGCAATCCAGTTTATAGCTAATTCTTTTGGGCTTGGCTGCTCCAAGTGTGGGCCAAGCTGCTCTGCAAAGCTGGCATTTACAAGCACTGGGTCCAGAGATGTGTCAACAAATATCCCAAGTCACCAGAGGATCTGCTTCTGCCTTTTCTGTCTGCTAGCCTGCTATCAATCTTAGACTAGTTTCACATCCATCTATTTCTGAGAGGGTTTTTGATGGAAACAGGGACTGTGATTCTTGGGTCTCAGATGGCAGGTGGCTTTCAGACTTTAGGGAAGATGATAGGTGTGTTTGCCTCTCTCCCAAGCCATTAGTATGAGTCTGTTCAGGATTATTTCCTTGTGCTTGGAAGGGCAGGCCCCCTAGCAGACCTCCAGAGCAGATGTTGGGTCTGCGTAGTGCCGGGTGGGTGTTTTTGTGGCTCTCCTGTGGGGAAAAAGCACTATTCCCTTTCCTAGGAAAGTATATGGGTTTGGCTTCACCCTACAGCTTATCTATGATTACCCCAGAGTCTGATTATGTTGCTGTCTTCTCTACAAGGGTTAAGATGCAAGATGGGAGGAAAGAAAGAAAAAAAGAAAGAAAGAAAGAAAGAAAGAAGAGAAAAAAAAAAAAAAAAAACAAGCCAAACCAAACACCTAGACAAAGCAAAACTGAAAAAAGAACAGAAAAGGTGCAGGGTGGAGAGCAGAATTCCAGAGGGTGGGGATGTGGGAATCCCACAGGGTAAGGTAGTTGATTTTCCCTTGGGATAGGCTATTCTCAAAAAAGATGGCTGCGGTGGACCCCAGGTATAGCTAGACCTTGAAAATCTCACAGCTGCTCCCCCAAGTCTTTCTGCAGTGCTGCCCATTCTAGCCTCTCCCTGCACTACTGTAGTCTACGCCACCCTTCCTTCACTGTGGCCCAGGTGAGTAGCCACAAACACAAAACTTGTGCTTTAGCCATTAAGGCGGGGTGGGGGAGATGATAGGTTTGACTCCAGGCATTTTCTTCTCTCCCCAGCAGAGAGAGCCTCTTGTGGCCTTTTGCCACTGGAGGCTACCTGGTGGGCAGTCTCAGCTCAGGCTCTCAGTGCTTGAGAGCTAGCTCCATCTTTGGTCCTGGCTTCACTCCTTTTAAGGGGAAGGGCCACAGTCTTGGCCTGCCTTTGGTATGTACAGCCTGGCCCCTCTAAGAAGTCTCTGCCCTTCCTGCTGGGGTGTTTTAGAAGTTTCTTTTTCAGATAGCTTTCTGTTTAACTTGGGTGATTGTTCTCTTTAATTTTATTTCCAGTCTGATTCTGGGAGGTGGTGCACAATATATTCCACTACTCTGCCACCATCTAACCATCCACCCAGAATCGTTAGCAGTTTTGTTGTGTAATTGTTGCCATAGAGTTCCTGAAGGTGTGTCATATTTCCAGTTGAAATTACAAAAACATTATTAATCTTTTTTTTTGTCATGGACAGGACTAAAGTATATATTCTCAATATTTTTTAAAGACTGAGAATAGGTGCAATGACATGTTAAATTAATATTATGTTAAATGTGGTAGGACAAAGTTTTTTTTTAATTACAGCTTTATTGAGATGTAATTCACATTCCTTATGCTTTATCTATTTAAAGTGCACAATCCAATTGTTTTTAGTATATTCATGGAATTGTGACTACACAACCGCCATCACAATTTATTTTAGAACATAATCATCACTTCTTCAAAACCCCTGTACCCATAGGCATTTGCACTTATGTAAGTTATCTCTTCTACCTAATCCCACACTTGACAATCACTAATCTTCTTCCTGTTACTATACATTTGCCTATTCTGTTCTTTTTCTGAAAATGGAATCATACAAATAGATCTTTTATGACTGACTTCTTTCACTTAGCATAATATTTTCAACCTTTATCCATGTTGTAGCACATATGAGAAGTTTATACTTTTTATGTCCAAATAATATTCCATTATATACATTTTATTTAACCACTCATCAGTTGATGGATATTTAGATTATTTCCACTCTTTGGCTGTTAAGAACAATGCTGCCACAAATACTTGTATACAAGTTTTTGTGTGAAGGTATGTTTTCATTTCTCTTGGGAATATACCTATGAGTTTTGTTGGGTCATATGGTAACTCTCTTTATAACCTTTTAAGAAACTTTCAAACTGGCCCTGGCCAGGTGGCTTAGTTGTTTAGATCATTGCCCTGTGCACCAAAAGGTTAAGGGTTTGATTCCTGATCAAGGTATATACTTAGGTTTTGGGTTTTATCCCCAACTGGGGCACATATGGGAAGTAACTAATTGATGTTTCTCAGTCACATCGATGTTTCTTCTCTCTTCCTTTCTCGTCCTCTAAAATCAGTGAACATATCCTCAGGTAAGGATTTAAACAAAGAAAAATAGAAACTTCCAGACTGTTCTTATTTTTTTAATAGATGCACCACTTTATGTTCCCACCAATAATATAGAAGTGTTCCAATTTCTTCACATCCTTGCCATACCATTGTATGTCTTGCTGATTATAGTTATCTACTACATTTGAAGTAATATCTCATAGGGGTTTTGGGCTGCATTTCCCAATAGCTAATGACAAACAAATATTTATGTCTTTGTTGACCATTTTCTATATCCCTGAAAAAATCTTTATTCATATGTTTTGCCCATTTTTAAGTTAAATTATTATTATTATTATTGAGTTATGTGTTCTTTTTATATATTCTAGATACAAATCCTATAAGGTCCTTAATAAATATATGATTAGCAAATATTCTTCCATTCTGTGGGTCTTTTGAAATATAAAGCTCTTAATTTTTGTGAAGTACAATTTATATAATTTTTTCTCTTGTTTTAGGATACAACTTTTTGAACTTAAATAAACATTTTTAAATGTCACTTACCTTTAGAGAAATGATAGCAATATTTTTAAAATGTGATGTTGAATATAAAAACATTTTTAATATATTTTTTGAATTAAAAAATTTATTATTTTTGTATTACAATTGTTTTATTTTCCTCCATTACTCTCCCCTGCTCCACCCGCCCTGTCCTCTCTCCTACAACCTCGTTGTCCATGTACATGGTTCCTTCACACTAGCTCCTCAACTAAACCCTTCTCCCACTAGTCACTGTTATTCTTCTCCTTTTTCTTCTCCACTTCTCTGTTCTGTTCTGTTCATCTGTTTCTTTTGTTCATTAGTCTCCTGCATTAAATGAAAACATATGGTATTTGTCTTTTGCTTCCTGGCTTATTTAACTAAACATGATACTCTCCAGTTCCATTCATGCTATCCCAAATTGTAGAAGTTCCTTCCTTCTTTCTGCTGCATAGTACTCCATTGCATAAATGTACCACAGTTTTTCAATATGTTCATCCACTGTTTCCAGCACTTGGCTATTGTAAATAGTGTTGGTATGAGCATAGAGTTGCATAGGTTATTCTGAATCAGTGTTTCAGGATTCTTTGGGAATAATACAAGCAGTGCAATCACTGGGCCAAAAGGCAGTTCCATTTTTAGTTTTTGAGGAATTCCATACTGTCTTCCATAGTGGCTGCACCAGCCTGCATTCCCACCAGTTGTGTACCAGGGTTCTCTTTTCTCCACATCCTCATGAGCACTTGTTGTTTGTTGATTTGTTGATGATGGCCATTCTGATAGGAGTGAGGTGGTAACTCATTGTGGTTTTAATTTGCAGTTCTCTGATGGCTAGTGATGTTGAGCATTCTTTCATATGCCTATGGGCCTTTTGTATGTCCTCCTTGGAGAAGTGTCTGTTCAGATCCTTTGCCTGTTTTTTTAATTGGGTTATTTGTCTCCCTGGTGTTGTGTTGTATTAGTTCTTTATGTATTTTGGAGATCAAACCCTTGTCTGAGGTGTCGTTGGCAAATATGTTTTCCCATATGAATGGTTCCCTTTGAATTTAGCTGATGTTTTCTTTAGCTTAGCAGAAACTTTTCAGTTGATGTAGCCCCATTTGTTTATTTGTTCCTCTATTTCCTTTGCCCTGGAAGAGGTATTGGTGTAAGTTGGTGGTCTAGTTTCAGTTTTTTGCATGTGCCTGTCCAATTCTCTCACCACTTGTTGAAGAGGCTATTTGCGCTTCATTTCCTCTTCGTTGAATATTAGTTGACCATAGAGTCCTGGGTTTATTTCCGGGCTCTCTATTCTGTTTCATTGATCTGTATTTCTATGCTTATGCCAATACCAGACTGTTTTTGATTACTCTGGCTTTGTAATGTAGTTTGATATCTGGTATTGTAATTCCTCCTACTTTGTTTTTCTTTCTCAAGATTGCTATTGCTATTTGAGGTAATTTTTGGCTCCATATAAAAGTTTTACCTGGCTGGTGGCACAGTGGATAAGGTGCCGACCTGTGAACCCAAAGGTTGCTGGTTTGATTCCCAGCCAGGGCAACATAACCAGGTTGCAAGCCAGGTTTCCAGCCAGATCCATAACTGGAGGCAGGTGAAAGGCAACCATACATTGATGTTTCTCTCCCTCTCTGCTTCCATCCCTTCCCCTCTCTCTGAAAAATAATAAATAAAATCTTTTTAAAAAAAGTTTTAAGTATTTGTTCTTAGCCTATGAAACATGACATTGGTATTTTAATAGGGATTGCATTGAATCTATAGATAGCTTTGGGTAGTATGGACAAGTTTATGATGTTAAGTCTTCTCATCCATAAACATGGTATATGCTTCCATTTATTTGTATCTTCCTTAATTTTTTCCTTCAGTGTTCTGTAGTTTTACTAGTATAGGTCTTTTATCTTCTTGGTTAAATCTATTAATAAGGTACTTTATTTTTCATGTTGCTGTGGTAAATGGGATTTGTTTTCTAGTTACTTTCTCTGATATTTCTTTGTTGGTATAAAAGGCATAAAAATGCCTTTGATATCTGGATATTGACCTTATATCCAGCTATTTTGTCAAATTCATTTATTAGGTTGAGTAGTTTTTTAGTGGATTCCATAAGATTTTTTATGTACATTATCATGTCATATGCAAATAATGACAGTTTTACTTCCTCCTTTTCAATTTTGATGCCTTTGATTCCATTTTCTTGTCTGATTGCAATGGCTAGAACTTCCAAAGCTATGTTGAATGGAAGTGGAGAGAGTGGACACCCTTGCCTTGTTCCTGATCTTAGGGGAAAGGCTCTCACTTTTTGCCTATTGAGTAGGATGTTAGCTGCAGGCTTCTCATATATGGCCTTTATTATGTTGAGGTATGTTCCATCTATTCCCATTTTGCTGAGTGTTTTAATCATAAAAGGTTATTGCACTTTGTCAAATGCTTGTTTGTCATCTATTGATATGCTCATATATTTTTTGTCTTTCATTTTATGTGGTGTATTATGTTTATTGATTTGCAAATATTGGACCATCCTTGAATCCTGGGATGAAATCCACTTGATCGTGGTGTATGATCTTTTTGATATATTGCTGGATCAGGTTTACCAATATTTTGTTGAGAATTTTAGCATCTATGTTTATCAGATATATTGGCCTGTAATTTTCTTTCTTAGTTGTGTCTAAACCTGGTTTTGGGATTAGAGTAATATTGGCCTCATAGAAAGAGTTTGGACATCTCCCCTTTTCTTGGATTTTTTGGAATAGATTGAGAAGGATAAGGGTTAGTTCTTCCCTACATATTTGGTAAAATGTGCCTGTGTAGCTATCCAGTCCAGGGCTCTTATGTGCTGGGAGTTTTTTTGATTACTGCTTCAATTTCACTAGTTGGTATGAGTCTATTCAGGCTTTCTGCTTCTGGATTTAGTTTTGGTAAATTATACATTTCCAGAAATTTGTCCATGTCACCCAGGTTGTCACATTTCTTGACATATAGTTGTATGTGGTAATTTCTTACATCGTTTGTATTTCTGAGGTATTGGTTGTGATTTCTCCTTTGTCATTCCTGATTTTGTTTATTTGGGTCCTTTCTCTTTTCTTCTAAATGAGTCTGGTTAAAGGTTTGTTGATTTTGTTTATCTTTTCGAAGAACCATCTCTTGGATATATTGATCCTTTGAATTGTACTTTTAGTCAGTATGCTATGTAATTTTGATTTGATCTTGTTAGTTTCTGGGCTTTGTTTGTTGTTACTCCTCTAATTTTTGTAGCTTTATGGTTAGGTTGTTTATATGAGCTTCTTCTAACCTTTTTAGGTAGGCCTGTATTGCTATGACCTTCCCTCTCAGGAATGCCTTCACTGTATTCCATAGGTTTCTGGCTATTAGTATTCATTGTCATTTGTTTCCAGAAGCTTTTAAATTTCATCTTTGATCTCATTGTTAACCCATTCATTAGTTAGTAGCATGTTATTAACAGTTTCCATGAATTAGAATGTTTTTGTTTTTTTCCCTTGAGGTTGGTTTTTAGTTCCAAGCCATTGTGACCTGATAAGATGCTTAGTATGATTTCAATTTTCTTGAACTTGTGGAGGCTTGTCTTGTGTCCTACTATGTGGTCTATCTTTGAGAATGTTCCATGTGTATTTGAAAAGAATGTATATTTTGCTGCTTTTCAATGAAAATTTCTGAATCTATCAGTTAAGTCCATTTAATCTAGAGTGTTATTCAATGCCATAATATCCTTGTATTTTTTGCTTGAACGATCTTTCCCTTGTTGGTAAATGGTTAGTAAAATCACCTACTATTAGTATGTTGCTGTGTATATCTTTCTTGAAATCTTGCAAGATTTTCCTTATATATTTGGGTGCTGCTATGTTTACAAAGGTTATATCTTCTTGATGGATTGTTCCCTGAAGACATTTTAAAAATATTTTGTTTACTTTTAGAGAGATGAGAAGGAAGGGAGAAGGAGAGGAAGAGAAACATTGATGTGTGAGAGATACATTTACTGGTTGACTCTCACATTCCTAACTGGGGACCTGGCCCACAACCCAGGCATGTGCCCTGACTGGGAATTGAACTGGCAACCTTTTGGTTCTCAGGCCACACTCAATCCACTGAGCCACACCAGCCACGGCTGAAAGTACTTTTTAAGATTTTAACTTATAAGTAAAAGGTATGGTTGTTTGAAAACAATTTATTGTGTAATGGACACAAAATATAGTTCTCTTTCTATTAAACATTAGACCCACCTTCACTGAGGATCTTTTATAAAATTATTTATCGCATTGCATGAGTAAGCATGTTAGAATATTTTTGTCAAATTATTGAGCAGTAAACTAGTGGCTTTAATATACCTCATTTCATTGTTATAATTTTTCTCTATTAATTTTACCTGATCCTTGGAAAGTGGAGCGAGAGTCCTGTATATGGGAATGAAGGCTTTCCTGGGCTATTCTGAGAGTATTAGTGAGGAGCACTCAGGAGGTCAGCTTTTCTTTTCTGAACTGACCAATGAGAGCAAAGTAAATTAAACTTTGAAATTTTTTGGAGAAAAACAACACATGAAAGCTTGTCATCCCTTGAAAGCCAAATGTTCTCCTGATAGAGCTAGAATAACAGGCCTACTTTGTGATAGGGACTTAGCTGTGCCTGGAATTCTTTTGTCCAAAAGGTCAAAAAGTGTTGAATTTTAGTATAGGAGGTCTGACCTAAAGGTATTTGCCATATAAACTGTTTTAATTATATTAACATTGGCTCAGTGCTTTTGGGACAGACCTTGTATGAGGCAATATATCATGTTGTAGAACAATTAGGTTAGCTCAAAGTTTCTAGAAGCACTTGAATCAGACCATTTTTAAATTGACTTGGCTAAAATTGAAAAGTAAAAAATAATTAATACAAAAATGGTGCTGGGCTTGCTTTGAGGGTCGGGGTGTTCTGTGCAGGATTTAAGAGATCACAGTTGAAGTTGTCCAAGTATATGGCTCATCTAAGGTCAAAGGAAAATTACCACACAGGCTGTGACTCATGTAGCGCTGGGGGGGTCTGTTGGCAGAAACGTGACTGGCACAAGTGCTCAAGGACAATAGGAATGGCCACTACCAGGAGCAACCAAGTTCATCAGAGAGCTGCAGAGGTTCTCAGGGTTTCAGTCCTGCCCAGGTGTGGATCTGGGAGCTACTTGCTATTCATCACTCATCCTGTGCCCAGCATTTGACATCCAGTTAGTAATGATTCCTCTCTTAAAGGAAAGTAATGTCAACCCTATGGGGATGGTGAGAAATTAAACACAGTAGCCTAAGTGATGTGACAAAAGAGCAATAGGAGTACAGTCCCCAGTCCTGACAAAAGCCATGTGAGGTATGGTTGAGTCCCATCACATAAAATAGAAGAAACACAGTAGAGGTGTTTAGAGGTGGACCCAAGATCTGGACCCAGACCTGTGTGTCTCCAAACTGACTCCTGTAGAGGCCTTGGAATGAGTCTATTAGCATGTGAGGTAAAACCTGGCCACCACTGAAGAACCAACCCCAGCTCCTCAACCCTTTCACAGAAGGATGAAAGGATGTGCCATGTGGATTCATTATGCTGAGCTCAGACTTACAGTCTTCCCAAAGTTCTGGGGTACAACACCATCACACTCAGCACCGACTTGACTTTGGGATGAGATATGGTCCAGTTCATAAGCTGTAGGACTCAAAGGATTGGTCAATTCACAAGTCCTTCTATGGACAATAATGGAAACGACTGTTGTGCTCTCATCACCTGGAGCCATTAGCAACTTTTGGTCAAGGATGATTCCATCTCAGTCCTGTCTAAAGAAAAGGGATGTCTGAGGACTCCTCCTGGCTTCTCCATTCTCAGGCCCATGGGATTGTCTTTTTATTGGGTTGAGGTGGCAGAAACTGAGATACACATCTTATCCAGGGTGATTTGTTTTGTGTATCATTTTCAAGAGTCAAGAAGTAGATTGTTATAATAGGTTTTTTAATTTTCTTTTTTATGTTTTAATACTGTAGTGTATATAATGGTATAGAAGGAACTATGTGAAATCTGCTGTACTCTATTTTAATCTGCCTCTCAACTACATATATCTGCATATGATGTTTGAGGCTTTGACATAAGTAAGTAGGCAGCATGAAGCCTCAAAAAAACTGGGGGATGTCTTCTAACATAGCCAAATATCCTCACCCAGGCTCCCCTAATGTACAGGAAAATGAGTGAGTGTATTCTGATTCCAATTGTGCTTCTCATTTCTAATAAAAATTAAAGTTACATTTCACTCCCCTCCAAAATAAATTAATTAATTAATGAACAAGTTCAAATTCATGAGTGAAGGTTCTGTCCTGTCTTAGCCATCCATAATAGGCTGAATTGTGTCCCCCCTAAACGTACATGCTGAAGTCCTAAATGCTAGCATATCAGAATGTGACTATTTAGGGTATTTAAAGAGGTAATTAAGTTAAAATAAGATCATTGGGATGAATTGTAATCCTATCTGATTTATTTATTCATTTTTTAAATCCTCAGCAGAGGGTATGTTTCTATTAATTTTAGACAGAGGGAGTAAAGAAGAGAGAGAGCAAGAAAGCCATTGATGTGAAGAGAAACATTGATTAGCTGTCTCCTGGACAGGCTCCACAGGGGATTGAACCTGCAAGCTTTTGGGACATTGGGCAATGCTAAACCAACAGAGCCAACCAACCAGGGCATAATTTATGTTTTTATAAGGAGATGGAATTAGGGCATTGACATGCACAAAGAAAAGACCATCTAAAAACAGAGGAAGACATTGCCATCTGTAAACCAAGGAGAGAGACCTCAGAAGAAACCAATGATCTTGAACTTCTAGCCTCCAGAAATGTGAGAAAATAAATTTCTTTTTTATAAATCCTCTCCCTGTCCCCTCCCTGTCCCCCAATCACTGGTGCTTATTATGGCACCGCTGTAATAGTGGAAAATTGTATTGGGGGAAAATTGGAACCCATTCTACCATTCTTTTGACATTGTTTCTGTAAGTGCTAAATCTAATATGTAGCTTGTAGATGAACTGCATATTTATATAAGAATCTTAGAAACTAACTTCAGAAGATACAGACTCTGATCTTTAGGCATCCCATCTCTGGGAGACTTGCTGACCTTCTACTGTCAAGCCAAGATGATGTGAAGTCAGGATGATGTGAATCCATGATGGCTAAACCATGATAGTGCACACCAGCCATTACTTGCCTTGTCAGAATGGACTGACATATAGAGAATTTTTTATCCCCCTTGCTTGATCTATTTGTTCTGTTACCTGCTTCCTTCATATAAAAATCTCTGTCTCCACTAAGATGTGGAAATGGGCTATAAGACATGAGACCCCATTTTCCAGATGACCAGCATCTGAATAAACCACTTTCCTTTACATCAGCACCTGCCTCTTGAGCGTCAGCTTTTGTGGCTGCAGGTAGCTGGACCTGAATTTAGTTACATCACTAGAAAACTAATACATGGCCTATTTTCAGCAACTTCTGGGAAAAGCATATATAATTTTCTCCTTAGAAATTAGGAAAATGTAACAATAAAAAGAATATGAATCATGTGATCAGTACTGATTGCTTTAAGCAAAGGTATTTATATTTCTAGTTGACACTTGAAAAACATTTATAAAGGTCTTTTACTTTTATTTTTATTTTCATAGTTGACCACTAAAAGAAGCAAGTGAGATACTTATTGTTGTTTCTGTAGTTTATAGAATAGGAAGCTGAGTTATCTCCTTAAGAAATTCAGCCGGTAAGGAGCAGGGAGCTTGCACCCTGTTCTTTGACCTTGACCCCCCCCTTCTCCCTCAAATCAAAACCACTTCTGGAACTAATTGTTGGTTATGTTTCTGGAAAATGTACTGAAATTTGAAATAATGTGTCTAATTTATATTATATGTATATATAATTTTAAATGTTTATAATAAGTTATGTGAGCCAAGTGCTTGATTCTCAAATTATTACACAAAGAACAAAAATTCTATATGTGATCAACTCCAAGTTATGTACCTCTTTAGTACACAGTGAAAATAAGAGTTTGATATCTGCTTTTGTAAAATTTAATTTTTAACATATTCCTTAGGAGTGGGCCTGTGCAGATGGGATGAAGAGCTAGAGGTTTTCTGGAAACAGCAGGAGATTCCTGATTTTCAGAGGTTTTCCCCAAGGACAAGGTCTGGAGTGGCCCATATGGAGGGATGCTACAAGGGTAGCAAGGTCATCTGAAATCTGGCACATGTCTTCTCACCATGGTCTGTCAGCAAGTAAATGCACTGTCTGTGTATCTGTGTTGGCTGTTGGGATACTGTGGGTAGAAATAGAGTTTGGGCATCTCTGACTAAAGTGATGTTTGTGGAGGGAAGCCTTATCTGTTGTTGACTCTCAAATTTAACCAAAGGATCAGCAGCAGCCCTGGGCAATTTGATATAGAATGCTGCTACTTCCCTATAGGAAACCATGCTGTACCACATAGCAGTACAAAATGGCATGACTTAACGCCCATGAAGGAACCATGTGCACAGTGAGAGCCCTCTGAGTACAGATGAAACATCTAACTTCAAACCATAGCCTCACTGGAAAACTTGTTCCTGCTTTGTGGAAAGGGTAGGAAAATAGGTATAACCAGTAATAAACTGCTTTCCTGAAGCCCCAATGGCTACAGCCCCACCCATGGCTGCCCAATTTTCTAATGATCTAACAGCAATGAGCTTGCTTTCCTCTTTTAAACTACCTTGAGCACACTGGATGTGAAATTGGGAGCACCCATGTAGAGAGTCTGACCATCTGTACTTCATTCTAGTGAAGTAAGAAGATTTTTGTTTTTGTTTTTGTTTTTAAGGAGAGTTCTTGTCCTGGGCCTGCAGCTGGAAGGAAGGTTGCCAGAGTTATTTTAGAAGCTGTGTGTAGACCATGAATGGCCCAGGTTGGGATCTGCAGGTGGCTTCCTATGATGATAAGCAGTTTTTCCATGGAGGTTCAACATTTCCTCTGGGCTTTCTAATAAGGAATATATGCACATCTTTGGTGTTTATTTAGAAAATGTGATCAAATGGAGAGGTGATTTGTCATGTTGCCTTTTCTGTGTCCTGATGATAAAGCTTATAACAGACAAGCTAGAGGAAAAACTTAGGACTTTGTTGCAGAGAGCTCACTCAAACAAACACTATCTTTTTACTTATTTTAAATATAAACAAAATCAAGAAACAAACACATGAAAAAATCTTCAGAAATCAATATAAACTAATTTAAGGCTACTTGGTCACTTTTCTAAGTTTTCTCTCTTCTTTCTTGTTTTTTTTTTTTTTTTTTTAAATTAAAAAAATATTTTTTTGTATTAATTTTCAGAGAGACAGGAAGGAAGAGAGACAGAGAGAGAGAGAGAAACATCAGCATATGGTGCCTTTCACCTGACTGGAGACCTGGTTTGCAACCTAGTTATGTGCCCTGGCTGGGAATTCAAAACAGCAACCTTTAGGTTCACAGGCTGGCGCCTATCCTCTGAGCCACCAGCCAGGGCCTCTCTTCTTTCCTTTTATATGCTCTGTCTGTCATTTATCTTTTTTCTATTTTTCTAACTTTGAGAAGAAACAAGAGAGGCATAGATGCCTCTCACCCCCCCATTTTCAGTGAGAAAACTAGTCTGTTGCTTGCTGTGAAATCTCACTGCATTGACCTTTGACAAATTTTGGGCTTGAGACAAATGATCCAGTTGTATCCTATTTTCTACAGCCCTGGTGGGAAAAGGAGGTGGATTTTAAAAAGAGAGAAAGAATGATAGGTCCAGCTTCTTTGTGGAAAATGAGACCAAGATACCACTGATAGATGAGTATCAATTTTTTTTTCAAAATTTCCTAAGAAGGTGACTTCCTTCAGTAGTGTCCTAGCTTTTCCTTTTTTGAGGTTCAGATTTAGTATGTTTTTGTCTGTTTGCTTTTTAATGACAATAATCTGGAATCAAGTATCATACTAAATTGTACTTCTAATGTAATGTTAGTAAACCTAATTGGCATTCACATTTTATAGTCTTTCTCTGGCCTATATAAGATGTTTTAGGACATGAATATTTTAAAAAATTATTTTATTTTATTATTGTTCTATTATGCTTGTCCCAATTTCTCCCCTTGGCTCTCCTCTGCACCCCTGCCCAGCCAATCCCCACTCTGTTGTCCATGTCCATGGGTCCTTTATACTAATTCCTTGACTAGACTCTTCCCCTTCTTTCATTTCCCTCCCCCTCTCTCCTCCCTCCCCTCTGGTCACTATTCCTTGTTTACACTTGTTTACATGTCTCTGGTTCTATTTTGCTCATTTGTTTGTTTTGCTTATTAGGTTCCACTTATAGGTGAAATTACATGGTATTTGTCTTTTGCTGCCTGGCTTATTTCACTAAACATAATACTCTTCATTTCCATTCATGTGTTGCAAAGGGCAGGAGTTTCTTCTTTCTTTCTGCCATGTAGTATTCCATTGTGTAAATGTACACAGTTTTTGATCCACTCATTTACTGATGGACACTTAAGCTGTTTACAGCACTTAACTATTGTAAATAACACTGCTACGAATATTGCAATGCTAGCTTTTGGTTTAACTAAAGGCTAATGTTTAGGTTTTTTAAGTTTAACAATTTGATTACCAGTGAAGTTGTCTTCTTCCTGTACATTATTCTCAAAGGATAGGTCAGTACCCTTGAATGTCAGAAACTGTAATAGGCTCATAGTCTGAAACTGGATTCTCATGAGAAAAAGTGTAGGAGAAACAGGAAATGGGACCTTGGGAGTCTGTTCTCATGACATGGACTCAGTGAAAACAATAGATAGGTCCACTCTTTTTCAAAATTTTTCAGTTGACTTTCTTCTTTGATGATCTTTCTTTCTCCTGACCTTTCTACCCACTCCAATCCTCTTCTAGGGAAGGGAAGCAGGATATTTTCACAAAGCCTTTGTTCTTTGAGGAGCTCTTTCTCTAGCCAAATTCTTATTTCCCCATCCAGATATTCAGGTATCCTATAGACTCTCTGCAGCAATTTCTTTGGATGGCTGAGATTATCCTGCTTGTATTTTATACAAAGGGGAAGATAAAGGACACTTTTAATCTATATATAAATTCTTAAATTGCTTTTAAAGATTACAACATAAAATGTTAAAGACCACTTGAAATATCAATTATACTTTTAATGTCAGGAAGGGCCTCAACAAAACCATGAAAGGAAGGTAACAGTCTTTCCAGGGAAGATGCTATCTTGCAGGAGGTGCTCAGACACTAGAGAATTCAGGGTATAGATTAGAGCTGGACCCACTGCAGAGAGCTGGCTGGGAAGGAAATTTAAGGATGTGATTATGGTTACCTTGTATAATGCGTGGTTCCCCTAGTTGATAGAAAAGCTCCAGTGAGGATCTCTATTGCTTTTTATTTATTTTTAAAAAGATTTTATTTATTATTTTTTAGAGAGAGGGGAAGGGAGAGAGGGAGAGAGACATTAATGTATGGTTGCCTTTCACCTGACTCCAGCTACGGACCTGGCCAGAGACCTGGCTTGCAACCTCATTATGTGCTCTGGCTGGGAATTAAACCAGAGACCTTTGGGTTCACAGGCCAACACCTTATCCACTATGCTACCAGCCAGGGCCTTCTATTGCTTTTTAATATGTCAAAAGCTTAGGACCTTGCAGAACCAATGAGCAATGGGGCTGCTCATTTGTGGTGGCTAACTAGTCAAGATGGGCACAAAGGGGATAGCTTTCTTCCTTTAGTTTCTAAACCAATAGATAGTTGTTCTCAGTGTCCCAAGCCTTGATTTGCAACCTTCAAACACATTTTCACAACAGATAACACTTTTCTAGCTTAAATTGTTGCCCATTAGAGGTATCCAACTTTCCTCCACTTCAATCTGATTGAGATGCTCTTTGCAACATTATCTCAATACCACCCTTGAAGCAGCAAATAGCTCCTCAGCTTACATTCCTCTCCCCAGGGATCTCTGGCATGCAACATAAATTACAGAGGGGTTGGAAAATCGGTCATATGCTATATTCATGTACAGTAGTTCAAGAGGAAATCAACCTCCTTTGTTTTTTTAGTTAGAGTACAATTTTTGATGCTTGCAATAAATGTGGTTGCCTTTCCCTAACGTGAGAGTAACTTTCTTCCCCAAATATTTTTGTAATAGTATCTGAAAGCAGTGTAGAATATAGAATTGTTCAAAATACAATTGAGAATGTGAGAATCTACAAAGACAGTTTTACAAAACACTATTTAACTTGGACTCAGACAAGAGAGTTGTTCATATCACTTTTCATCTCCTACTACGTACCTGTCTATAATTTAATTCCACCATCCAGTTGTAGGGGGGAAGGCCACTTTCCAGCTGGGCCCTGCACATGGCAACTGAACTTTGTACATTTATGGTCTTATTCTGCCCTGCCAAAACATGCAACTGGTCCAACCTGTAAAACTGGATACTGAGATTTCAGAGAATTTCTTAACTCTTTTCTGAAGGAAAGTTATCATCACTTTTATGCTGATGGAAAACTAAAGCAAATAGAGGTAAACTTTTTTACAGCCAAGCAAGATTTTTTCTCCTGCTCAAATGTTCCATGCACACTTGATAATTGGAAAAGAGCCATGTGAAAGCCAACGAATATTTTAGCACTACTACCCACTGATCCCAACTCAGATTTAATGATTTAATCACACTGTAAGAATGTTCTTGCTGGTATTCACATTTGTTATTGAACTACATGTTCAAATTTGCTTAACTAGATAAACTGGCTGGTCATACTTGCTCTTGCTAATTTGCTTTAGGATTATAACTGGATTTATAACTCTTAGGTTACTGCTGTAGAAATATCACTTAAGGTTTTAGATGGCTTTATCACTTGTAAAACACCATCGATTGAACTATAAGTGCAGAGCAAGTAAACCTGAGTGTCATTTCTACAGGCAAAAGATAAGTTGTCAAAAAACACTTGCTGAAAGAATGTTCTCAAAAAAGCAAATTTTATTTGTCTTCTTCTGTTTCCTCCCATGCCTTTCCCAAAATATGCAACCCAAGCTCCAAAAGAGAGAGAGAATAAAGGCAATATGTTGAAATAGACTGACTGTGTAATGTTGCAAAAATGAAAATTTACTTTTCACTAGAAAAAAATTAAGAAGCTTTTATAATAATAGAAATTTTATATAGAAACTTATTTGAATATTTTTTCCTAATCTGAGTCTAAAGAAAGGATTTTGTGGGTTTAAAAAATATTTATTATTTCCATAGAGAGAGGAAGAAAGAGAGGCAGAGAGGAAGAGAAACATCAATGTATGGTTGCCTTTCACCTGCCTCCAGCTACAGACCTGGCTGGAGACCTGGCTTGCAACCTGGTTATGTGACCTGGCTAAGGAATTGAACCAGCAAATTTTGGGTTCACAAGTTGGTGCCTTATTTGTATTTGTTTGTTTGTTTTCCAGTATAACTATTCTACTCATCAAAGCAGATGCCCTTTCTGACCCAAATCTTCTCTTCTAGAAAGAATGATGTCATATATGGTTGGACTGACACAATTGACATTGGGAGTGCATCATATTGCAAATATGTTTAGGAGAGTTTCAAAGTGTTCTTTAGACACCTGCATCAACCCTCAGAATGTATGAAATGACTTGTCAAAGTAGGATTTGTTTTGATGACCTGGTGTAGGAGAGCTGGAAAAAATATGACACTCAAAGATTCACCTGGCTGATCATGGGATCTTAAACAGTGCTAAATTCAGGTTGCAAATTCTCAAAACATTCTTTTGCCCAAAAGAAGTTATCTCAATGTAGGATGACCAACTGTGCTAGTTTGCTCAAGACAGGTATTTCCAAGGGAAGAGGGGCTTCTAATGTTAAATAAAACAGGAACAGTTATAGGCAAACTGGGATAAGTTGGTTACTCTAAAAGTTCACTCACACTATTTACAAAAGTATTTCAGATTACAAAAATAAAGCACCAAGTTAAAAATTCTCATAGAGAATTCTCAGAAGCAAGAATATGTCTGTGAGAAATACTGAGCCAGACCATAGTAACGTCTACTTTTAGGCACATGTACTTACTTCTTATGTCAGTCATTCACTCACTCACTCATTCATTCATCGATTTATTCCAACACTGGACATTTGGCTCTCACCATGGGCTAGTTGGTATGCTCAACTGTACAGTATAGCACTGATCAGAGTAGTTAGGGTATGCCCATCATTGAGCTCCAGACAGCTGCCTCTTACTCCTTAGAGAAGGGGTTATCTTCCTAAGCCTATTCCTTCTGTTTGTTTTTATATAAATGATTTTTTCCTAAACAAGTGGCCTTAGCAAAACTATTTACTCATTTTTGCTTGTCAGTTTGTTTTTTGGATGGTCTGTATAAAGAGAAGAGATATTTATTTGCCAAAGTAAATCCAGGGAGGCATTATCTGTCCTGACCAGACAATGGATTAGTAATCAGAATTATGAGGATTATAGGTCCTTCTGGGGATATCATGTTTCTGGTTCTATCAGTAAAATGGGCAAAATAATATATGTCCTTTTTCTTTTCCTAGAGATGTAGTGGATTCTACAAGAGAAACATTCATGAAAGTACATAATATACTATACTTGTATAATTGCTCTGAAAAGCACTGTGCATATGCAACCATTATAATTTTGTGGAGATGATCATCTACAAACTAGATATTAAAGAATAGGTAAGATTGTGTTAAAGATATTGTTCTTACAATGAGAACTTTGGAATTCTTACTTTAGAAATTACAGAGATGTAAAAATAAAATAGCCTTGCCACCAACACAACTAGTCTTACTCAGAGAGAAAGCCTGGACCAGGATGGTGGTTGATGCCATCGCAGTGCCATCACAGAATGAGTACTGATTTCTTCCCTCTTCTAGCCCAAATGCTTCCCAGGCCTCTATGGGACCTTCAGGGCCATTCAGATATAACAAATCAGGAGTCTCCAGTTCTGGGCTGCTGCTGACAGAGCAGAGAGACCCAAGGGAAAACAAGCAGGGCAGTCAAGCCGTCACAGATAGGAGTTAAGTGAGGAGCTTGGCAACATCTGGGCCCAGGCAGGACACCTCCCCAGATCTCTGTGAGATGAAGGGGAGCAGAGGGCATCAGGGGAGAGCCTGCTTCCAGTTTGAAGTCTCTGCTCGAGCACCATTAGGCTTTTCCTTTATGATCATTTGTGGATGTAATTGCAAACTAGGAAAATAAAACCTCATAATCAGATATTTTATCATGGTCTAAATAACTTCTACCCCAAGTTCCAACAGAAGAAGAGCCTTTTTCCATTTTACTAGAGAGATATTGAGTAAGAGAGAGGAGGAATTTGGTTAAGCTAATTGCTCATAGGAGAGAAGCAGAAACTAACAATAGCAATGCTCTGAGGCCAGGGAAGCAGTGGGCCACCTCATAGTGGCCAGGTGATGGTGGGCCCAGCAACTTGCTAATCCTTGAAAGATGTTGTGACAGTTTACACTCACAAGGAGCTTGTAGGGGAAGAAAGGAACTTTGATGTAAGAATATCCAAGTCAGACAGTAGGAAAACAATCAAACATTCAGTTTCCTTCTTCCTTCCAGAGTACATGTCCATAATTATCTCCATTGAATGCCCTCAGTCTCTGATATTTTCCAAACACTTTAGAGTCCCATAATGGTTAATTATCACACTACAATGAATAAAATATAAGGATGTATATATGTATATATTTAGGTATGACTACATGCAGTCATTTAAAAGATGTGATTCTTCACCAGGTAGAAAACAACTTCTAATCATATGCCCTGCCTCACCTACTTCTATCCAATCCAATTTTCTATCTAATTCTTTCATTTTATCAGATCTGCTTTTGTGCTTTAATTTCTATACTGAGACTATCCTTTCACTAAAGTTTTATTTCAGTCAATGGCCTTTGTTTCAGCTTATTCAAAAACTCTACTTTGTTTTCAACCAGTAATTACTATATGATTTCCAAGGCTTTATATTTATTTTTACAACACACTTTGAAGAAAACACATAGAGATTATGACAAATCCTAGTTTTGAGCAAACACTTCCAGTGATGTCAGAAAGTTTTCTGTGTTGTATGAAAGGAGAGAAGGTTAGCAATCCCCTTGACAATGATAGAAGAGACCCTTGGGCCTAACAACATGCATACAGTTAAGGCATGCCACCTACTTCATGGTATCTAACCACTGTTATTAAAGAACTCCAGGGACGTTACAAGGAACTTACCGCTATACCAGCATCAAAAAGGATTTAGAAACTATCAGTAAGAGCCAGGAGGAAATGAAGAATAGAATTTCTGAATTGAAGAATACGGTAGAAGAAATCAACAGTAGAAAGCAGAGGACCAAATTAGCTAGTTGGAGGATAACATAGAAAAGTATTCCAAGATAGGACAAGAGAATGAAATAAGGCTGAACAACAATGAATAGGTTTTAAGAGAGTTGCAGGACAACATGAAACATAATAACATCCCTATCATAGCGATGCCAGAAGGAGAAGAGAAACAAGGAATGGAAAACCTGTTCAAAAGAGTAATGATAGAAATTTTCCCTACCATGATGAGTGAAAACATTACTAAAGTACAGGAAGCACAGAGGGTCCCAATGAAGATAACCCAAACAGACCAACTACAAGGCACATTATAATTAAAATGGCTAATTGCAAAGACAAAGAGAGAATCCTAAAAGCATCAAGAGAGAAACAGAAAATAATATATAAGGGTGCTCCAATAAGGCTATCAAATGATTATTCAACAGGTACAATTCAAGCCAGAAGGGAATGGCAAAAAGTATTTCAAGTAATGGTAAACAAAGGCCTGCAACTAAGAATACTCTACCCAGCAAGGCTCTCATTCAAGACGGAAGGAGAAATAAGGAGTTTCCCAGACAAAAGAAGACTAAAAGAATACATCTTTACCACACCAGCATTGCAAGAAATGCTAAAGGGTCTGGTTTAAAATAAAAAAAAAATGAAGAAGCAGAGAGAGCTGAAGAGGAAAAAAGGTAGAAAGTGGGAAATTGGCAATAAATAAGTATCAATCAATAATAACCTTAAATGTAAATGGATTAAATGTGCCAATCAAAAGACACAGGGTAGCTGAATGGATTAGAAAACATGACCCACATAGATGCTGTCTTCAAGAGACCCACCTCAGAGCAATCAACAGAGATTGAAAGTAAAGGGATGGAAAAATATATATCAAGCAAATGGACATAATAAAAAGGCAGGAGTAGCAATACTTATTTCAGACAAAATAGATTTTACAATGAAGGCCATAAAAAGGGATAAATAAAGACATTTCATAATACTTAAGGGAACAATCAATTATGAAGAAATAACTCTGGTAAACATATATGCACCCAACATGGGAGCTCTGAAATATATAAGGGAAATGTTGGAGGACTTCAAGAAGGATATAGACCCAACACACTGATAGTAGGGAATTTTAATACAACACTATCAACAAATCTTCCAAACAAGAAATCACTAAAGATGTTGTGGCATTGAACAACACTCTAGAGGAAATGGACCTAACTGATATATACAGAGTTTTTTACCTCAAAGGAACAAAATACACATTCTTTTCAAATGCACATGGAACATTCTCTAAGACAGAACACATGGTAGGTCACAAGACAAGCCTCCACAAATACAGGAAAATTGAAGTCATACCAAGCATCTTCTCAGATCACAGTGGCTTGAAACTAGAAACCAATCTCAAGGGAAAAAACCAAAAATACTCTAACTCATGGAAACTGAATAACATGCTTTTAAGTAATGAATGGGTTAACAATGAGATCAAAGAGAAATCAAAAACTTACTGGAAACAATCAACAATAAATACACAACAGTCCAAAACCTATGGGACACAGCAAAGGCAGTGTGAATAGGGAAACTTATAGCAATACAGGCCTAACTAAAAAGGTCACAAGAAGTTTATAAAAACAAACTAACCATAAAGCTGCAAGAACTAGAGGACCAACAACAAACAAACCCCAGAGCAAGTAGAAGGAAGGAAATCATCAAGATCAGAGCAGAACTAAATTACTTAGAGACTCAAATTATGATTTGAATAATCAACAAGTCCAAGAGTTGGTTCTCTGAAAAAATAAACAAAATTGACAAGCCTTTAACTAGACTCATCAAGAAAGAGAGAGAGGATCCAAACAAACAGAATCAGAATTGACAGAGGAGAAATCACAACTGATACCTCAGAAAAACAGAAGAATGTAAGAAATTATTACAAACAACTATATGACAAGAAATATGACAATCTGGGTGAAATGGACACATTTCTGGAAATGTATAATCTACCAAAACTGAATACAGAAGAAGCAGAAAGCCTGAATAGGCCAATAACAACTAGTGAAATTGAAGAAGTAGTCCAAAATCTCCCTAATCACAAGAGTCCCAGGCTAGATGGCTACACAAGTAAATTCCACAAAACATTTAAAGAAGAACTAACTCCTATCCTTCTCAACATATACCAAAAAATACAGGAAGAGGGAAGACTCCCAAACTCTTGCTTTGAGGCCAATATTATTCTAATCCCTAAACCATATCAAGACAAAACTAAGAAAGAAAACTACAGGCCAATATCTCTGATGAACATAGTAAAATTCTCAACAAAATATTGGCCAACCAGATTCAGCAGTATATTACAAAGATCATACACCATGATCAAGTGGGTTTCATCCCAGGATGCAAGGATGGTACAACATTCGCATATCAATAAATGTAATACACCACATCAACAAATTGAAATACAAAAACCATATGATCATATCAGTAGATGCTAAAAAAGCATTTGATAAAGTAAAGCAACCAATTATGATAAAAACCCTCAGCAAAATGGGAATAGAGGGAGCATACCTCAACATGATAAAGGCCATCTATGAGAAACCTGAAGCCAACATCAGACTTAACGAACAAAAACTGAAAGCTTTCCCCCTAAGATCAGGAAGGAGACAAGGCTGTCCACCTTCTCCACTTCTATTCGACATTGTTTTGGAAGTTCTAGCTATAGCCATCAGAGAAAAAAAAGGAATCAAAGGTATCCAAATTGGAAAGGAGGAAATCAAACTGTCATTATTTTCAGATGATATGGTATTGTATATACAAAACCCGATAGGCTCCACCAAAGACTTACTCAACCTAATAAGCAAATTTAGCAAAAGAGCTGGGTATAAAGTCAATATCTAGAAATAAAAAGCATTTTTGTATACCAATAATGAAACAACAGAAATAGAAGCAAAAAACAAAACAAAACAAAACAAAACAAAACATATCCCATTTACCATAGCGACAAGAAAAATAAAGTACCTAGGAATAAACTTAACTAAGGAGGTAAAAGACCTGTACTCAGAAAACTACAGAACAATGAAGAAAGAAATCAAGGAAGACACAAATAAATGGAAGCATATACCATGTTCATGAATGGGAAGAATTAGCATCATTAAAATGTCCATATTACCCAAAGCAATCAATAGATTCAATGCAATCCCAATTAAAATACCAAAGACAGATTTCACACAAATAGAAAAAGTACTTCAAAAATTTATGTGGAGCCAAAAACACCCATGAATAGCCACAGCAATCTTAAAAAAGAAGAACGATGTAGGAGGAATCACAATACCAGTCATCAAACAATACTACAAGGCTACTGTCATCAAAACTGTCTGGTACTGGCAGAAGAATAGACATATAGATTAATGCAACAGAATAGAGAGCCCAGAAATATTTGACCAAGGGGGAAGGAAGATAACATGGAGTAAAAATAGTCTCTTCAACAAGTGGTATTGGGAGAACTGGACAGTAACATGCAAAAAGATAAAACTAGACTACCTACTTACACCATACACCAGAATAAACTCAAGATGGATAAAGGATTTAAACATAAGCAGTGCCACCATAAAAGTCCTGGAGAAAAATATAGGCAGCAAAATTTTAGATATCCTATGTAGAAATATGTTTACTGATACTTCACCAAGGGCAAATGACATAAAAGAACAAATAAACAAATGGGACTATATCAAATTGAAATGTTTCTGTTCTACTAAAGAAAACACCAGCAAAATTCAAAGGGAATCAAATGTATGGGACACATAATTGCCAATGATACCTCAGACAAGGGTTTGATCTTCAAAATACGTAAAGAACTAATGTGACCCAACACAAGGGAGACAGACAGCCCATTGATCTCACCCATTACAGGACAATAATGAGCAAAACTAACAACAAGCAAAACAGAACCAAGTGTATGAATACAAGGAATAGGCCTGCAGTGGTCAGGGGGAAAGGGGTTGGGGGGAGGGGGGAGGCAGAGGCAAAGAAGGGGAGCAGCTTAGACAAGAGCCTAGTATAAAGGAACCATGGACATGGACAACAGGTGGGATTGACTTTG
>PVIW01013073.1:0-29066 GCA_004026585.1 Noctilio leporinus | reverse complement strand
TGGCTTGAATTGTTTCTGTTGAATAATCATTTGATAGCCTTATTGGAGCCCCTTTATATGTTATTTGTCTTTTCTCTCTTGATGCTTTTAGGATTCTCTCTTTGTCTTTGAAATTAGCCATTTTAATAATAATGTGCCTTGGTGTTGGTCTGTTTGGGTTGATCCTCATTGGGACCCTCTGTGCTTCCTGAACTGGATTAATATTTTCACTCATCATGTTAGGGGAATTTTCTATCATGACTTTTTTGACCAGGTTTTCCATTCCTTGTTTCTCTTCTCTTTCTGGTATCCCTATGATACGGATGTTGTTGTGTTTCATGTTGTCCTGCAGCTCTCTTAACCTCTCTTCAGTCTTATTCAGTCTTTTTTTATTCTCTTGTACTGTCTTTGAGTATTTGTCTACATTATCCTCCAACTTGTTGATCTGATCCTCTGCTTCCTCTAGCCTACTATTAATTCCTTCTACTGTATTCTTCAATTCAGAAATTCTATTCTTAATTTCCTCCTGGCACTTATTGACAGTTTCCATGTCCTTTTTCATGATGTTGTAGTTCTCAGTAAGTTCCTTGTAACTTCCCTGGAGTTCCTTGTAATTTCCCTGGAGTTCTTTGTAGTTCTCCTGGAGTTGTTTATAGTTTTCTTTGATGTGTCTGAGCTCACTGAGCTTCTCTATCATCATTCTTTTGAATTCCTTATCTGATAGTTCAGGTGTCTCTGTTTCATTTTGTGGTCTTCCTGGGGATTCTTCCTTTCCTTTTAGTGATGGACTGATTTTTTTTTTCCCCATTTTGGGTGTCTGTTCTTGCTTGCTCTTTATTTATTTATTTATTTTTGTTCTTTCCTTGGGTTAACCTGCTTTGCTTCCTTGCCTTAGTTGAGCACCTTTCTGTGATAGGAGCTTTGTGGAGTTCAATGTTGCCATCTCCCAGATTTTCTCCACTTGCTGTTCTTGGTGTGTCCTTTAATTGGGCTGTCTGGTGGTATTCTGGACCTGTGGGCTTTTAGCAGAAAAGACAAAAAAAAAAAAAACAAAAAACAAAAAACAAAACCAGACCAAACCAAACAAAAAAAATACAAAGGAAAAAAGAAATAAAAATGATAATAATAATAATAAGAAGAAAGGGTTTAGATGGCTGTTCACCCTTAATAATCCCTGACTGGTCAAGATGGAGCCTGGACTGAGGGCTTTTAGCAGAGAAAAAAAGAAAAAGAAAGAAAAAAAAGGGAGAAAGTCACAAGACAAAGCGAAATCAATATTAATAAAGAAAGGTTTAGGTGTCTGTTCACCCTTTATGGTATCTGTTTGGTCCAGGTGGAGCCAGGACCAGTGGGCTTTATCAGGGAGAAAAGAAAGAAAGGAAAAAAAAAAAGGGGGGGGGGCGGAGAAAGTCACAAGACAAAGGGAAATCAGTATTAATAAAGAAAGGGTGTAGGTGTCTATTCACCCTTTATGATTTTTGATTGGTCCAGGTGGAGCCAGAACCTGTGGGCTTTACCAGGAAGAAAAGGGGGGAACAAAAAAAGAAAGAAAGAAAGAAAGAAAGAAAGAAAGAAGGAAAGAAGGAAAGAAGGAAAGAAGGAAAGAAGGAAAGAAGGAAAGAAGGAAAGAAAGAAGGAAAGAAGGAAAGAAGGAAAGAAAGAAAGAAAAAGAAAGAGGAAGGAAGAAAAGAATAAAGAAAGGGTTTAGGTGGCTGGGGAAGGGAGGAATACTTAGATTGAGGACTGGGAATGCGTTGTAGCCACAGAGTGAGTAGACTTTAATTCAAGAGTAGGGGGAGGGTCTTGGGTATTTAGGTGGATTGAAGTATGGGGGGGGGATTAAGAATATGTGAGAAGTAACTTTTGAAAAGGATATGTTGGGGATTAATAGTTCATATAGCTCTCAGTATAACTCAGGTGCTTGAGATTAGCAGCAATCCCTTTCCTGAGGCTGCCTCTTTTTCTTGGTCAGGACTTTGCAGTCTATAGTCTAGCCGGTCTTGGCGTGTGGTAGGACCTCTGATTGTCACATTCAGGGCTGATTCTGAGTGTCCGACCCCAGGTAGGCTGGGCCTTCCGCAGCCTTGCTAGGTTTTAGGGCTGCCGGTATTCTGGAGCCCACAGGGTGTCCCCTCCCACTCCTGGCGGAGGTTCCTGCCTGTGATGAGCACCTGGCACCCCTGCAGGGCAGCCCGCAACCTGGCCGGTCCCTGTGATGACTGGTCCCGCCCCCGCTGTTCCGGGAGGAGGCAGCCCCTGTCCCTCAACAGTGCCCGGGGTCCGCCTACACTGCCCCGCCCCCTGCCTCCCCCCACCCTACCACAGGCACCAATCTTCCAAGCCAACCAGCTCTCCTCGGAGTCCTTTACACGGCCTCTGTGATGAGCCCCTCCCAGGCGTGGGAGGTGCAGCCTTTGTCTCGGGCAATGGGCAGGTCAGTTGCCCCCACTACTGGTTCCCGGCTTGCCGTTTAGAGTTCCCACAGAGCCTGGGGACCTGTGTGGGTGCGCAGGGCTGGGCCTCCCCCCTTGCAGGGGCTTCAAGTGCTGCTGCTTCCCTGGTGGCCCGGCAGCACCCTTTTTTGGCCTTCTTGCCATCCCAGCTGGTGCACTTCCCGCTCCCCCACTCTGGCTCCCCGCAGGACTCTTCTCCTCCGCCTCTAGCCCCATGAGGAGCTTCCTCTCCCTGTTGCCAGAGCGAGGCTCTCACACAGTCCCTCTCCTGCAAGAGTTCAATTCCTGGTTCCCTACGGCATTTGCCCTCACTGCCCGCACTTCACTGCTCAGATTTCTAGTCACCAGGAAGCCCAGAGCTGGCCTCAGTCAAATGCGCCCCTCTGGGCAGATCCGCCACTGCCCAGAGCTGACCTCGGCCTGCCGGCAGGTCAGTCAGCAATGCCCCACCTACTGTCCTGCTGGCCTCCTCTGTCTCTGGGCTGTGCTCCCCTGTGTCCAGATGCTGACCGCTCCAATTCTTAGGGTCCTGGAGATGTCTCACGCTCCCTATCTTGTCCTCTAGCTGCTTTGGTACTTGAGAACACCATCAGCACTGCTCTCTTCTCTGTCACCATCTTCTCTCCTCTCTCTAATTATTTTATTTCTTTAGTAGATATAGTTCAGCCTATGTGGACTAATTTTTATTGTGTGAGTTTTTTGAGATTGTACCCTTATTGTTTTATTTATCTTTTATTTTTAAATGATTAATTGTATTACAGTTGTCCCAATTTTTTTCCATTGCCCCCCTGCACACTCAGGCCACACCTTACTCCCTCAGTCAGTTCTCACTCTGTTGTCCATGTCCATAGATCATTCATACATGTTCTTTGACTAATCCTTTCCCTTCCTTCTGCCATTCCCTCTCCTTTCTCCACTCTTACAACTATCAGTCTGTTTCATGTTTCCATTTCTCTGGCTCTATTTTGCTCATTATTTTGTTGATTACTTTTCAGTTATAAGTGAGATCATATGGTGTTTGGCTTACAATGACTGGCTTACTTCACTCAGTAAAATAGTCTCCAATTCCATCTATGTTGTCACAAAGGTAGGAGTTTCTTTTTCTTTCTGTTGCATAGTATTCCATTGTGTAAATGTAACAGTTTTGTAATCCAGTCATCTACTGATGGGCACTTAGGCTGTTTCCAACAATTGGCTACTGCAAATATGAACATAGGGGTGCATAAGTTCTTTTGAATTGGTGTTTTGGGATACTTAGGGAATACTCCCAGTGGTGGAATTGCTGGGCCAAAAGGGAGTTCCATGTTTTCCACAGTGGCTGCACCAGTCTGTATTCCTACCAACAGTGCACTAGAGTTCCTTTTCTCATTAGCATTTACTTATTGGTTGTTGTTTTATTAATGGTAGCCATTCTGATAGATATAAGGTGATATCTTGTGGTTTTAATTTGCATCTCTGATGGCTAGTGATGTTGAGCATCCTTATATATGCCTATGGGCCATCTATATGTCCTCCTTGGAGAAGTGTCTATTCAGGTCCTCTGCCAGTTTTTTCATTGGATTGTCTTCCTAGTGTTGAGTCATATGAATTCTTGATATATTTTGGATATCAAACCTTTGTCTGAGGTATCACTGGCAAATATGTTCACCCATGCAGTTGATTCCCTTTTCATTTTGGTGATGGTTTATTTAGTCATGCAGAAGCTTTTTAATTTGACACAGTCACATTTGTTTATATTTTCTTTTATTTCCCTTGCTTAGGAGATATATCAGCAAAAATATTACTACATGAGATATCTGAAATTTTACTGCATATGTTTTCCACTAGGACTTATATGGTATCATAACTTATATTTATGTCTTTCATCCATTTTGAATTTATTCTGATGTATGGTGTAAGTTGGTGTAGTTTCTTTTTCTTTTTCTGCATGTACCAGCCCAGGTATCCCAACACTATTTATTGAAGAGACTATTTTTACTCCATTGTATGCTCACACACCCCTTTGTCAAATCTTAATTTACCATAAAGCCATGGGTTTATTTCTGGGCTCTCTATTCTGTTTTATTGAGCTATGTGTCTGTTGTTAAGCCAGTACCAGGCTGTTCTAATTCCAGTGTGACCCCTCTAGCTTTATTCTTGTTTCTCAAGATTGCTGAAGCTATTCAGGGTCTTTTTTTTTTTTTTTTTCTTGGTTCTATATAAATTTTGGAAATATTTGTTCTAGATCTGTGAAATAGGTCATTGATATTTTAATAGGGATTGCATTGAATCTATAGATTGCTTTGGGTAGTATGAACATTTTAATGATGTTAATTTTTCCAATCCATGAACATGATATATGCTTCCACTTATTTGTATTTTCCTTAATTTAGTTCTTAAATGTTCTGTAGTTTCTGGAGTACAGGTCTTTTACCTCCTCGGTTAAGTTTATTTTTCTTGATGCTGTAGTAAATGGATTTTTTTCTAGTTTCTTTTTCTGATAGTTCATTGTTGGTTTACAAAAATGCCATTGATTTCTGAATAGTAACTTTGTACTTCACTACTTTCCTGAAATTCACTTATTAGGTAGAGTAATTTTTTGGTGGAATCTATAGCGTTTACTATGTACACTATCATGTCATCTGTGAATATTGATAGTTTTACTTCTTTCTAGTTTGCATGTACTTTCTTTCTTCATTTTTTTGTCAAATCATTGTTGCTAGAACTTTTTCTAGTACTATGTTGAATAAGAGTGGTGAAAGCAAACGCTCTTGTCTTTTTTCAATCTTAAGGGAAAATTAAAAATTTTTTGCCCATTGAGTAAGAGTATCGCTAAATAGGCTTCTCATATATACTCTTTAATCTGTTGAGGTATGCTCCCTCATCCCAATTTTGCTCAGTGTTTTTATCATAACTGAGTGCTGGATTTGATCAAGTATCTTTTCATTATCTATTGATATGATCATGAGGTTTTTGTCCTTCATTTCACTTAGGTGGTGTATTATGTTTATTGATTTGAGAATATTGTACCTTCTTTGCATCCCTGGGATGAATCCCACTTGATTGTAGTGTATATTCTTTTTAATGTATTGCTGGATCCTGATTGCCAATATTTTGTTGAGGATTTTAGCATCTATATTCATCCTGATATTGGCCTGTAATTTTCTTTCTTTGTTGTGACTTTACCTGATTTTGGAATTAGGATAATACTAGCCTTGTAAATAGAATTTAGGAGTCTTCCCTTTTCCTGAATTTTTTAGAATAGTTTGAGAAAGATAGGAGTTAGCTTTTCTTTGAATGTGTGGTAAAAATTGCCTGTGTAGCCATCTGGTCCAGGACTTTAGTACTGGGAAATTTTTGATTACTGCTTTGATTTCACTAGTTTTCAATCTGTTTAGGCTTTCTATTTCTTCTTGATTCACTTTTGAAGGATTCATGTTTCTAGAAATTTATTCATTCACCCAAGTTATTTATTGTTATCAATCTGTTTAGGCATTCTGCTTCTTCTTGATTCACTTTTGGAGAATTCATGTTTCTAAAAATTTATCCATTCACCCCAACTAAAAATTTTTGTCATGTAGTTGTTCATAGTAATTTCTTATAATCCTTTGTAATTCTGAGGTATTGGGTATTACTCCTCTTTAATGTCTGATTTTATTATTTGGGTCCTCTCTCTTTGATTCTTGATGACTTGTGTAAAAGGCTTGTCAATTTTGTTTATCTTTTCAAAGAATCAGCTCCTGGATTTATTAATGTTTTGGATTTTTAAGTCTTTATGTCATTTAATTCTGTTCTGCCTATGATTATTTTCTTCCTTCTACTCACTCTGGACTTTGTTTTCTGTTGTTCCTTGAGTTCTTGTAAATGTGGCATTATGTTGTTCACTTGAGAATTTTCTATCTTCTTTAGGTAGGCCTGTATTGCTATAAACTTCCTCTCAGGCCTACCTTCACTGTGTCCCATAAGTTTAGGGCTGTTGTGTGTTCATTTTAATTTGTTGGTAGGTATTTTTTGATTTCTTCCTTGATTTCATTGTTAAATCATTCATTATTTAATAACATGTTGTTCGTCTGTATGTATTTGAATGTTTTTGAGTTTTTCCCTTGAGGTTGGTTTCTAGTATCAAACCATTGTGATCTGAGAAGGTGCTTGGTATGATTTCAATCTTGTTGAATTTGTTGAGGCTTGTTTCGTGCCCTACAATGTGATCTATCTTTAAAATATTCCACATGCATTTGAAAAGAATGTATATTTTGAGCCCTGGTTGGAGATACAGCGGATAGGTGCTGGCCTGCAAACCCAAAGGTTTCTGGTTTGATTTTCAGGCAGGGCACATAACCAGGTTGCAAGCCAGGTCTCCAGCCAGGTCTGCAGCTGGAGACAGGTGAAAGGCAACCATACATTGATATCTTTCTTCCTCTCTACCTCTCTCCTTTTCCCTCTCTCTAAAAATAATAAATAAAATCTTTAAAATAATGCTTTAAAAAAAGTTTGCCATTTTAATTATGATGTGTCTTGGAGTGAGCCTCTTTAGGTGCATCTCAGTTAGGACCCTCTTTGCTACCTGAACTTGCATGACTTTTTCCATCACCAATTTAGGGAAGTTTTCTGTCATTGTTTTTTCATGGAGGCTTTCTATCCCTTGCTCCTTTTTTTCTCCTTCTTTTATCCATATGATGTGAATGTTATTTCTCATGTTATCCTAAAGCTTCCCTTAAAATGTCTTCATTCTTTTTTGAGTCTTTTGTCATTTTGTTGCTCTACCTAGGTGTTTTGTTCTTTCTTGTCTTCCAATTTGCTGATTTGGTTTTCTGTTTCATCTAGCCTGCTTTTTATTTCTTCTAGTGTATTTTTCATTTCCATTATTGTATTCTTCATTTCCATCTGATTCATATTCATTGTTTCTCTGTCCTTTTTTTTATGCTGATTTAGTTCCCACTTAAATCTTTATAACTCCCATAAAGTTTCTTGTAGTCCTCACTGAGTTCCTTGAGCATCCATATAACCATTACTTTGAACTCTATGTCTGATTATTTGCTTGCCTTAATTTTATTTAGCTATTTTTCTCAATATTCCTTGTTTCCTTTAGATTTTTTTTGTCTCCCCATTTTAGGTGACTCTTTCCATTTGTTTCTGCATATTAGATTGATATGCTTTGAATCCCTATCTTCATGTGGTCACTTTCTGTGGTAGGTGACCTGTGGGAATCAGTGGTTCAGTTTTCTTGAACTCCTGAGATGGATGCTCTAGAAACATCATTTTAATAGTTTATGTGGGCTCCCTTATTGTAGTTGGGTTTTGATTGTTGTTGGCTTGTTCTTTGGAGAGTTCTTCCCTTTAGCTGGCTGAAAGTCATAATCCCCACCACTTCTTGTATGCTGTTATACTATATGTGCTGGCAGTATAAGACAAAATAACCCAGAAAACAAAACCCACACCAGAAAACATGTCCAACCACAATAGCAATAGCAACAACAAATGAATAAAGATTAATAAAGGTGGAAATAAAATGTCATAGGAAAGGAAAAAATATGTAATAAGTAAAGGAAAGAAAAATGATGTTAAGAGGATAGAGGGAGGAGAAATAACGAGTAGGGAATAGAAACAAGGTGAAGAAAGGGAGAAGATAAAGTTTAAAATATAAATGAAAAAAGAAAGAAAGAAGACAAAATTGAGGATGAAAAGGGAAGCATATAATATGAGGATTGAAAGTAAAATGAAACAATAGGAACAGAATTGAAAAAAAAAACCCATCAGCAATATGGGTGACAAATGACCAAAGTTTAATAAAGGTGGGAGGAGAAATTCCACCTTTATAGTATAAGGAAGTATAGGAAAGAGATAAAAAAATATGAGATATCTATAGGAAGGAAAATAATGGTGACAGTATACAGGGAAGAGAAATCTTTAGAGTAAGGAATGGATACCAGGCTAGGAAAAGAGAAAAATAAAATTTCCAACAAAAATAAGAAAGGGCAGAGGGAAGGCAAAATGGGAAGAATACACTGTGAGATTTCAAAATAAAAAGTAGTGAACAAACAGGAATAAAATTGAAGGATAACAACAACAAATGCAATATCAATGACAAACAAGCAAAGATTAATAATGGTGGAAAGAGAATAAGAATATTATAAGAAATGGAAAAAGAATGTGGGCTGACTAAAGAAAAGAAATACAATTTTGAGAGGATAGAAGGAGGAGAAATAGAGTAAGGAATAGAAAGAAGGTATAGAAAAGAAGAGAATCATATTCAAAATAATAAGGAAGGGGAAGAAAGTAAAATGGAGTAAGACAATGGAAGAATAAAATATGAGATTTGAAATAAAAATGAAATAAAAAATAGTGAAGTAATGGGAATAATACTGAAGAAAAAGAAGAAAAAGTGTTAAAAATCTATCTGAGAGAAAAAGTCATGAAAAATAATGAGGTAGAATTTGTCTCAGCAGAGCTTGGTGTTTGCCTGTTGTCTTCTCCTTCTGTACCTGACTCTGGGAATGTCAGATGCTATCCCTGTCTAGTTCAAGGCAGCCTGTTCAAGGCTACAAGTGGTTCACAGACTGTTGCTGTCTTTTTCAGGTTTGGCTGCATCTGGGTTGGAGCACACTACTCTGCCCTGCTGGCTTTTTATCAGCTCAGGGCCTAGGGGTGGGTCATCTAACATCCTGCAGCTCTGCAGGTACCACCTCCATCTGCTTCTAAAGGGGGTTTCTGGTGCTATCAGGAGAGTGGCACTTCTCTATCTCTCCTGGGAGGTATCATTCAGTCTTCAGAGAAGATTCCCTAGCACCTGCGCCACATCAGATTATTTCCAATAATGTACAGTTTCTGATGAGTTAGATGTTTCATGTGAAGGGCCAATCTGTAAGTTCTTTCCTGCTTGGTGCTGATGGTAGCTCTGTGTGAGGGCTGAGGCTGGGTGGGGACTTGAATTCCCCTTGCTGCACCAATTTCTAATCTCTCTGGCTTGCTGGCCTTAGTGGAATAGGACCTGAGGAACCAGCATGGCTTGTTGCCCTGAGAAGTTAGGAAAGGGCCCTTTTGGAGTTTCTCTTTCTTTTTTCTGTAGGTATGCAACCAGCAAGGGTGGGGGTGGGGGTGTTCTTGAGCCTAGCCTGATTGTTCTTCAGAGCTTCCCTATTGGATATGGTGCTTACAATCCTGCAAGAAGTGGGAGGAGGGCTGTCCTTCCCTCCCCAAAGGTTGTACTCTTCAGGGGAAGAGGCATCTGTCTGACTGCAGAGACTCAGGTACTCAACTTTTGCCCATCTGTCTCCCAGCCTTCTGATCTCATAGGAGACACAGTTCTAAACTCTCCATTCTGCACATCCCCTGAATTGCTAGCTGCACTGAATGAGGGTCCAGAAATCCCTTTCTTGTTCAACTTTCTTCCCAGCTGGATTTAGTGGGAATGAACTGCCCTTTTAATCTGGTGTCTTTGCTGGCAGAGAAGCTGTACATTAGGTCCTTGCCCAGCTATACTTCAGCTCTACATTTAAAATGTCTCTATGCTGCACCTGCACTGCAGTATGGAGTCACTATCTGGTTCTCCATGCATACTGCCTCCCTTCAAAACAAAAAGTCTCTACTGTTATGATTGGCACAGCATGCTGGGGCCTCTGACATACACAGGTGCAGCCCTTGGTTGGTTTAAGAGAAAGGGTCCCTCTTTGGCACTCTCCCAGTTGGTGCTGCAGCCATGAATGTACTGCTCACTGTGTAGGGATAGCCTGGATCTCCCAGACTCTGTGTATCTTCCCAAATCACTCCAGATTAGGGTTAGGAGGTCTCTCAAAGGACTAGGGACCCCTGTCCCAGTAGGGGAGGAAACTACAGTGCTCCAATATCTGATTGGTCTGTCCACTGCTGCAGGTGCCATGCATAGAGTATTTCCCCTTCAACTTATAACATTTCCTTACCAGACAGAGTAAGAAATTTTTGTACTCTTTGTCTTTATAACTTCACATCAGCTAAGATTCGGTTAATTTCTCAGGTTACTTTGCAGAAGATCAGCTGAAAATCCAAGTTGTGAGCAAGAGGAAGTGGACTCAGCTTTTACATTCTTGACTGCTTCTTCAATCCTACCTTGTGCCTTTAAAGGACTTAGTGCCATTTCATTTAGGTTATTAAACTGATGGGTATAAGGTTGTTCATAATATTCTTTGATTATTCTTTTAATGTCTAATAGTAATTCTAATAGTAATGTTTCCTCTAATTTCTGATATTATGCAATTGTGTTTGCCCTCTTTCTCTTTAGTTAGCATGGCTAAATGCTTATTTGATTGCACTGATGCATTGATATTTCAAATAATTCACTTCTGGTGTTGCTGATTTTTGAGGTTGATTTTCTGTTTACTATTTCATTGACATGCTCAAATTATTCTTTTTTTTTTTTTAATTTTATTATTGTATTACATCCACCCCCCTTTTGCTCCCCTCTGTCCCCCTCCCCACCCACCCATTCCCCCCAAAGTCAATCCCACCTGTTGTCCATGTCCATGGTTCCTTTATACTATGTTCTTGTCTAAGCTGCTACCCTTTCCTGCCTCTGCCTCCCCCCTCCCCCCAACCCGCTTTCCCCTGACCACTGAAGGCCTATTCACTGTATTCATATATTTGGTTCTGTTTTGCTTGTTGTTAGTTTTGTTCATTATTGTCTTGTAATGGGTGAGATCATATGATATTTGTCCTTCACTGACTGGCTTATTTCACTAAGCATAATACTCTCCAGTTCCATCCATGTTGTTGCAAAGGGTACAAGTTCCTTCTTTCTTTCTGCTCTATAGAATTCCATTGTGTAAATGTACCAAAGTTTTTTGATCCAACCATCCACTGATGGGCACTTAGGCTGTTTCCAGCACTTGGCTATTGTAAATAGTGCCGCTATGAACCTATAGGTGTACGTAGGTTCTTATGAATTGGTGTTTTAGGATTCTTTGGGTATAGTCTAAGTAGTGGAATTGCTAGATCAAAAGGCAGTTCCATTTTTAGTTTTTTAAGGAATCCCCATACTATTTTTCACAGTGGCTGCACCAGCCTACACTCCCACCAACAGTGTATGAGGGTTTCTTTTGCCCCACATCCTCACCAACACTTGTTGTTTGTTAATTTGTTGATGATTGCCATTCTGACAGGTGTGAGGTGGTATCTTATTGTGGTTTTCACTTGTATCTCTCTGATGACTAGTGATGTTGAGCATTCTTTCATATGCCTCTGGGCCCTTTGTATATCTTCCTCAGTGAGTTGTCTGTTCAGGTCCTTTGCCCATTTTTTAAATTGGGCTGTCTGTCTCCCTGGTGTTGAGTCACATTAGTTCTTTATATATTTTGGAGATCAGACCCTTGTCTGAGGTATCATTGGCAATTATGTTTTTCCATACAGTTGGTTCCCTTTGAATTTTGCTGATATTTTCTTTAGCTGAACAGAAACTTTTCAATTTGATATAATCCCATTTGTTGATTTGTTCTTTTATTTCCTTTGCCTTTGGTGAAGTATCAGTAAACATACTTCTGCGTAGGATATCCAAAAGTTTACTGCCTATATTTTTCTCCAGGACCTTTATGGTGGCACTGCTTATGTTTAAATCCTTTATCCATCTTGAGTTTATTCTGGTGTATGGTGTAAATTGGGATCTAGTTTTATCTTTTTGGACATGCTCAAATTTTTATTACTCTTATGTTAACTATGGATTCAATTTGCTTTTTTCTAGTTTCCTAAGATTGAAGCTTAGATGATTGATTTTAGATCTTTCTTCTTTCCTAATACATGTATTTAGTGTCATAAATCACCTTCAAACACTGTTTTCAGTACATCCCATTTTTATTTATATTTAATTAATTATTAATTTTATTGGTTTTATTTATATTTAATTCAAATATTAATTTCTTTAGATTTTGGCATTGATCTATGTGTTATTTAATTTCCTAGAGATTTTGAAATTTTCTGGGAGTCTTTCTGTTACTGATTTCTAGTTTTCTTTCATTGTTGTCTGAAAGAAGACATTGTATTATTATTATTCTTTGAAATTTGTTAAGGTGTGCTTTATGGTTTATTTTATGGTTTAAGATATGGTGGTCTATCTTGTTGAATTTTCCATGTGAACTTGAAAAGAATGCTTTGTTGCATAAAGCAGTTTACGGATGTCCATTATATCCAGTTGATAGATGATACTGTTGAACTGAATTGTGTCCTTACTGATATTCTGCCTGGTAGATCTGGCCATTTCTGATGTGGCCAGATGTTGAAGTCTCTAACTATAATGGATTTAAGCCCTGGGTGGTGGCACCGTGAATAAGGCACTGCGAACCCAAAGATTGTTGGTTCAATTCCCAACCAGAGCACATAACCAGGTTGCAAGCCTGGTCTTCAGCCAGGTCTGTAGCTGGAGGCAGGTGAAAGGCAACCATACATTGATGTCTCTCTTCCTCTCTGCCTTTCTCCCTTCCCCTCTTGTTAAAAATAATAAGTAAAATATTTTTGAAAAATGTTAACAAAATAGTGGATTTATCTGTTTCTCCATGCAGTTCTATCAATCTTTGCCTCACATATTTTGATATTCTATCATTAGAGGCATATATATTAAGGATCATTAGGTCTTCTTGGAGAATTAACCATTTTATTATTACATAATGACTCCTCTTTATCCCTTGTAATTTTTTTGACTCTGACATCTGCTCTGTCTAGAATTAACATAGCTACTCCTGTTTTCTTTTGATTAGTGTTGTCATATATCTTTCCCCACCCCTTACTTTTGACCTATATTTGTATTTATTTTTAAGTGGATTTTTTGGTAGATAATATAGTTGGGTTGTGCTTTTATACACTGATAATCTCTGCAATATACACTTACAGTTGACTGAAGTCCACTTTCAAATACACTATATTGTTTCACAGGTAGTATGGACACTTTATAATAACAAAATTAAACTTAACTATTCCCTTTTGTCTCTTGTACCATTACTTTATTCATTTTGCTTATACATGAGAATACATGAACACACACAAATGGAAATATATGTAATTGAATGCTGTTGCTATAATTTTGAACAAACTTATCTATTAGATCAACTAAGAATAAGAAAATTATAAGTTTAAAAAATTTTATCTACATTTATTTTCTTTCTCTACTTCTTTTCCTTTCATTATTTAGATAAAGGTGTCTCACCTCTGTCATTTTTCTTTTTTAACATTTCTTATAAGGCAGTTCTACTGGCAACAAATTTTCTCATTTTTTGTTTGAGAAAGTCTTGTTTTTATTTCACTTTTGAGGATAATTTTGTAGAATTCTAGGTTGGTGGATTTTTCTTTCAGTACTAAATATTTTACTTCATTCTTTCCTTTTAGGCTGATTTCTGAAAAGTCAAATGTAATTCTCATCCGTGCTCCTCTGTAGGTAGTTCCCCTTCTGCCTTTGACATCTTTCAGAAATTTCTCTTTACCTTTGATTTTCTATGTTTTCAATTAATGCCAGTGGGTTTTTTTTTGTTGTTGTTGTCCCCCAACCCTGCCACCCCACAGAGTCATGAGAAAAACATTTTGGAGGCCCATGGATGGGAGAATGAGTGTGATGGTAAGGTTTATTGAAATAGGAGCAAGCAAAAAGGACTGTCTCCAGGTATCCAGTGTCCCATTCATGAGCAGATGTCTCAGCCTTGTCTTCACTAGGTCCAGAACAAGGGCCAGGATCCAGAAATTCTGTGCGATTGGCTTGGTATCAGCAAGGTGTAGCTCAGTTCAGTCCATGCCAATGCTTAGTCCATCTCAGTCCTTATCCCATTTGACTCACTTAGTCTCTGGTCCAGGCTGCATTTTGGCTGGTGTTGCACTGCCATACTCAGGACCAAGCTTAGGCTCTTACTTTGGCCCATGTTTGGAGCTTCATGGCTGCCAGGTCTGCATGGCTACTATGGAGAGAGAAGGGGAGAGCATGCAAATGCACAGAGGAATGCATGCTACCAAGATGAGATTTTGTTAAACTTTGGTTATATTTCTTTCGGCATGGAAAGGGTAAGTATTCTTTCAAAACAGTCTTTTTCCTAGCTCCCCATGGGTTGGGTCCTCCTCCTATCCAATCCCTTTCCTAGATCTTTTGGGGTTTCATGGCCTCATCCAATTCAGTTCTTTTCTCAGGCTGGAGACCTCCCCTTTATGGTTGCCATCTTGGCTCTTACCAAGCATGCTCAAAGTAGAAAGGCACTCCCCTACACTATGGGTGGCACTACTGTGCATGCCCCTAGCAAAGGAGTTTTCCCTCCTGTTTTATATCTTCCTCAGTATGGCCAGTTATCCCTGGGGAAGTCCGCTTCAAAGATGAAGTCCCTTGAGGAGTCTGAAGCTGTAACATCTAGACTTCAGCCTGATTAACTTTAACTTCCATAATCAATTAGGCTCGGCCTTCTCTTTTGCTAACACCTAGCTGCCTATGTTAACAAAATGATATGCTTGGATATAGGTGTTTTTAAAAGGGGCAGCATTTATCTGAATAGTGTTCTCTGAGCTTTCGTATCTGTGTTTTGGTGTCTCACATTGATTTGGGAGAAATTCTCAGACATTATTGTTTTGATTATTTCTTCTGTCCCTTTCTCCTTTTAATATTCTCTACATGTGGATTATGCCTTTTTTAAGTTGTTCCCCAGTTCTTAGATGTTCTGTTATGGGTTTTTTTCTGTATTTTTTCCTCTTTGCTTTTCAGTTTTTGAGGGCTATATTGATGTGCTCTAAAACTCTGAGACTATTTCCTCAGCTTTGTCCAGTCTACTGATAAGTCATTCTTCATTTCTGTTGCAGTGTTTTGGAATTCTAGCTTTTCTGCTTGTACTTAGAATTCTGATCTCTCTGCTCTCATTACTCATCTATTTTTGCCTGTTACCTACTTTATCCATTAGAGCACTTAGTATCTTTTCATAGTTTTAAATTTCTGCTTTGATGTTTTCAATATCTTTGCTATATATGAGTCTAGTTCTGATGCTTGCTCTGTCTCTTTAAACCATGTATTTACTTATTTTTTTGACATCTGGATATGCTATATTGGGTAAAAGAAACTGCTACAAATAAGTCTTTAGTAATGTGGTAGTAAGGTGGTAGGGGAGGGAAAGTCTTCTATAGTTATACAATTAAGTCTCAACTGTTCGGTGAATCTTTTGCCTCTGGACTGTGAACTTTACATGTGCTTCTCAGTTTTCTTCTTTTCCTTAGGTGGAACAGGTAGGCTAGAGTGGGCTGGACTTGGATATTTTCCTTCTTCTATATAAAAGGCTAAATGTGCTGGAACTGAGTATTTGCCTTCCCCCAGGTCAATTAAGCTCTTATAAAATCCCAGCAGGTTAGGCTCTGGTTAAATAGTTTCTCCTGGGGGCAGACCCATGTTAAGGACAGAATGTTCCGGCATATCTCAAAATGGTTTCTTTTCCTCTTTCCCTGCCAGGGGAGATTTTTCTTGGCTATTCTCTGTGAAAACCTGGTAGAATCTCAGGAAGTAAAACTCACAAAAGTGTGCCCCACACCCCACCAACAACTTGGTCCCTTGGAGTTTTTAACTCTCTAAGTTGTCCATACTGAGCCTCCACCTACTTGTCAATTATACTTCAGCCTGCACAGGCTCCTGGGCTGTGATCCTCTATATTTACCTGTCAGTTCCTCCAATTTTGGGGGACAGTGGTTTTCCTGTGACTTTGTTCTCTTAGGAATCTCAGAAGAGTTGCTGATGCTTTTAGTTTTTCAGGTTTTTGCTCATTGTTATAATCAAGTTGCAACTTCCTAGCTTCTTACATGATAAACCGGAAACTGGAAGTCGCAGATCATATTCTCTGTGAATGGTTTCTGTAAGAATAGCAAACTATACTTTGTGAAGCAAATAGTGTAGTTCATTGGCTTCCTTCATGAAATTCATTTTACATTTGCTATTCTTCAAACTGTTGTATTTAGTTCTTAACTGAATATTATACTCATGTGATCTAAGAAGAAAAGATATCATGTATACATGGGGAAAGTTTGTGCACATAGCTATTCTTGTCCTCACAACTTCCAATAGATGATCACTTATGTTAGGTTCTTTTATATAGCATTTGTAGTATATTCAAGCAAATACAAGCTTATGTTCTTTTTAAAAAAGATGTTCTTTATTATTTTTAGAGAGAGGGGAAAGGAGAGAGGGAGAGAGAATATCAATGTATGATTGCCTTTCACCTGCCTCAAGCCATGGACCTGGCTGGAGACCTGGCTTACAACCTGATTATGTACCCTGGCTGGGTATCAAACCAGTGAGCTTTGGGTTCACAGGCCAGCGCCTCATCCACTTTGCCACCAGCCAGGGCTCAAACATATATTCTTATGAATCTTCTCTTTACACAAAGCTAGCATGCAATATATATTTTCCCTATACCTTGCTTTTTTAATGTTAGATATCCAGAGATCTTTCCATATCGATACAGAAAGCTTTCTTTTTCTTTTACACAGCTGTATGGCATAAATACTATAGTTTATTTAATTGATTCACTTCAGTGGGCAGAGGAGAGGGGGGAGGGGAGCAGTTTAGTCAAGGAACTAGCACAGAAGAACCATGGACATGGACAGCAAGTGGAATTGACTTTGGGGGGAAGTGGGTGGATGGGAAGGGGACAGAGGGAAGTAAAAAGGGGATGGATGTAATAAAATAAAATTAAAATTTTTTAAAATTAAAAATTAAAAAATAATTAAGTCACTATTAGTAGACATTTGAATTAGTTCTAATTCTTCAAACAACCTATAAAATGTCATTTCATAGGTGAGTGTATAAAAATTAGATTGCTGTGATAAAGGGAAATTATATTTGTACTTTTGATAAATATTGCCAAATTTTCCTCCACAGCAGTTGTTTTAATATAATACATTCTATGAATAAACCCTACATTTTTATTCAGAAGCACTCACCATATTATGTTAAATGGAATGGTGTTTCGGAAAGTGCAAAGAATTTTAAACCAGGGAATTTTGCTAGGTTACTGTACTACTCTGTGCCTCACTTCCCTTACTCATAATGAGAAGGAGTAGGATATAATAGTTCCAAGTTTTCCTCTCTTTTAAAAGTAAGTGCATTTTATATTTCCCATCATTACCAACACTATTTAACATTAGCCTAATTCTGTGATCTCTTTTTGATATCCAAAAGCAGAGCAAAGCCTCTTAACAGCTGTTTTACTCAAAATAAGCTTTCTAAGACTAATAACTACTTCTAGTCACTTAAATGACATAAATTGAACTTTAGGTGCTCCCTAGAGTAGAATTCAGCTACCAGGTGGTTTGACCAGCTCATAAGCATCACATTTCAGTGCAGCTGCGATGTGAGCTGGAAACTGAATGGCATGGGTAGCATCTGGACTAAACTTCGTCAGTTGAATAACTATGTGACAGCAAACCAATCTGTGTCAGGTGCTCCCAGCACACTGATTCAAGGGGTGGGCATTGTCAGCCAGCCTTGAGGAGCCCTTCTGTTTCGCATGCATGCACTGTGGTGGGCTCCCCAATAGGGCTGCTAAAAGGCCTCAAGTTGACAATTGGAGGAGGAGGGTTGTTTATATCAGGAGAAGGCTGAATCTTGCTGTTTGTTCTTGTTTGAGCCTGGGTGGGTAGGCATTACAATTTTAGAAAGAAGGCATCAAAAAGGCTACTATTGATTGATATTCTGAAGCTTCTATTTTGCCATCTTATTGTGAAACCACAACCACCTCACATACTCCCGGGAGATTGATATCTGAATCAGAATATATTTATGTAGGCTATTCCATTACATAAATATTTCTTTTCATTTTGGCTCTGGAAGTTTCAGCGAGAGAGAAGAAGGAAAACCTTTTGTGGCTCATGGGAAAAGGGGAAAGAGGGATATAAGAATATAAGTATTTGTTAAAAGCCTGCTCTCTGCCAAACTGAGCTGGCTGCTTTACATGTGAGCAAAGATGAAAGTGAGATTTGTGTTTGCCCATGGAAATTAGCAAAGGCTTGTTGCTCTCAGAGTTCTGGGTAGCCTCTCCGACAGGGAAAATAAAGACCAGAATCAAACACTGCATTAGGTATACGCATATACATTATTATATGACAGGGAGAAAACGTTTATCATGGAGCTGATGGCATTTTAGATGTTGTGCAGAACACTGTGAATGCAACAAAATTAATTGTCTCTGTGCAGATAAATCTGCCTAGGACATGGAAGTTATCAAATCTCCATCTTTTCAGTGCCCCATACCTATATTGTTCCTTATCAGGAAAAGAAAAAAAGAAAAAAGAAAAAAACTCACGGATAATAGTCCTCTAGGAGTAAATTTCTTGTCTTATTTTCCCTTTTCATCTCACAGATAAAAATTGCAATATGAAAAGATAATTCTTTCCAACTGTCAGAACCCATTAGAATTTCCAGAGCCTGATGTTCTTTAAGGTAAACATACTGTATGCATTTTCCTCAATAAACTCATCGGATTTACATTTTGATTGTTGAACACTGTACAAATTGCACATAATTGCCTTCTCTACGGCTACACTCTTGCTATTTGAAACTTTTGAAAATCTTCCTCATCTGGAATTCAGTAAGAGATTAATCTTCCCATCAAATAAGGGGGCAGGAAATTGTCTTTTGCAGTTGCATCCTGTGAGGACACTACTAATTAGAAGCCATTTCCTGCTCTCTGACCACTTTCTAGCAACCCTCCCTGGAGGTCCACAAGATGCCACGTGACAGCATTTGAGGCGAAGCGCTTGGTGGTCAGTGAGACTTGTCTACTTGCTGTGTTTGGAGATAGTAGGATTCCAAATTATTTCCAGATCTGTGCTGTCTGTAGAACAAGGTTTCTCAATCTTAGTGCCATTGATTTTGGGGTCAGAAAATTCTTTGTTTGGGGAGCTGTTCTATGCATTATAGACGTTTAACAGTAGCCCTGGCCTCTGTGCACTGAAGACCAGTAGCAACTCTCCAGATTTGACAACCAAATGTGTCTCCAGACATTGCCTGAGGTCTCTGGGGCAGAAATCATTCCTGGTTGAGATGGTTGGTATCACATTAAGTATCCAAATGAAGATGAGATCCCTGGCAATGTTAAGGTCCAATCATTTGGATGAATTTCTTCTGTCTCTTTGTAAATGCCAGCAAAGCAAAAACAAAAACAAAAATGAAAAATAAAAACTGATTCATACATTAACTTCTTTTCTAAAATTTCTCTCTGTTTTAGGTTGAATCAGGCAGAAACTTGACTTCTCTGATCCAATTTGCCTATAGGTACAGGAACTTTTGCTTCCAACTTTCATACAGAAGTTTCAAGAGTCCAAGTCTTGTTTTCTTTCCAGGACATGCAATTGATGGTCGGTGTAATTTCCAGGGATAGCAGTGCGAATTTGTATTTGGGATTGGTAAGAATTATGATTGATACATTCTTTAACTTCCATCACCATATTTGAATGAGCTCAAAGGAAAACATAATTATATCTCTCAAGCATGTGTTTGCTATTTTAAATGACAGATTATATTGTAGTTAAAAAGTAAGAGAGAATTGACTCCAATACTATATTTGTACATTTCTATAATCATGCGATCCACTATACAAACACTTTGCATAGCAATTTTAACACTAATGGTACTTATTTATTTATATATTTGCTTTCTACTTTTAGATGTCTGCTTCCATATGGCAGGAACCATGTTTATTTTATCTGTATATCTTTATTATCTATTAACAGCCACAGGAACATGCTGGGCTAACACCATTAGACTATAAAGTCCATGAGAGAGAAATTCTATTTAGTTGTGCTCATTACTGTTTCTCTCTGGACCCTAGCACCAGGTACAGCACACAGTGGGTACTCAACATATGTCTGTGAAACAAATGTGTGATTGGTAGCCACACTGCAAAACTGGTTGAATCCTGGGTGTGCAGCCAACCTATAAACTATAAAGCCTATAAATTCAAACTAACTCAATTTAATTTGTTTCAGCTAGGGTTTGGGGGAAAAGTACTTTGAGGTTTTTTTCCCATTTATTTTCTTTATTGGCAACCCAAAAGAAAGATGCGAGTAGCCCAATTAAGTGCTTACAAAATCACCTGACATCTGATGGATGAGTGCAAATTGGTGTGAACGTAACTTTCTCCTGAGGAAGATAGTTTCTTCTATCTAATTAAGCTGAAAAAAATGAACCCCTATTTTTGTTTTATTTTGTTAGTCTCTCTTATCCTATATATTTGTTTTTAAAAACAGTGGATAAAAATGCAGATGCTATAGTCAAATTGCCTGAGTTTGTATCCTAGATGCAATAGTTATTAGATGTGTGACCCTTTAAAAATTGCTTAACCTTGTGTCCTTTTAATTTTCTTCTGTAATAGGTACATGAGTAAAGATAAATAAATGTGCTTAAAATTCCTAAAGGGCATACTTTGTTAAGTAGTACTTTTTCCTTTCAGATCCAATATACAGGTATACATATATACATATATATATATTTGAATCTGAAAAAATCGTACTACTTAGCACAGATATACTTATACATATTATACATATATATATATGAGTATGTGTGTGTGTGTGTGTGTGTATATATATATATATATATATATATATAATCCTGATAGATATATGTATATATATGTATACACACACACACACACACACACATATATATAATATGTATATATAGTCTCCCAGGTAAAGGGATTAGATGAATTCCTATATTTTCCCAACTTTAAACATATTAAATAATTGCTAAAAAGCAAAACCTTCCCCTCTAGTAGGTCCATATACAAGTGTTTGGCCTTTGAAGGGATGAAAGTCTCATGTCATTGCAGAGATATGCCTGGCCTTGCGGCTTTAGCAAAAATAAGATGCTAATGAAGAATGCAAACGGAACAGCTTTAGGGGAAACAAAGGTATAATGTAGCAGAAATTGCAGACTCAAGGCCTTCCATTTTGTAAATATTTGGATTGGTGGAAATTGGTTAATTGAGGCAATTGATTTTCACCTGAAAATGGTAGCAATATCCAATTCATTAAAGCTTGAAATAACATCCTTTGGGCCAAATGGGGTCATTCCATTCTTAACCTCCTAGTGATATATTAACAGTAGAAAAGCATTTGGATGCATATCTTAAAAAGTGCCACATTAACAGGAATACATGCTGGAAAAAACATAAAAGAACCCAAATCAGCACCCACACTTGCACTATAGAGGGGAGAAACACTGCCATGGCCTCCAGCCCCTGTCCTCCTCTTCAGCAATATTTTAAGGTCTGTGTTTAATATTGCCAAGCCTACTTGAGTGATAAATGTAACTGTATAAAAATTACTTATTACAAGCTGTCATGTTGCCTCACTCACATCGGCTGGGCTGGAGGCATTGTACATAAAACCTGAATCTCTACCTTGACAGCATCAGCCGCAATGGCTTTAAACTAAAATGCTTTCAGTCATGAATAGAAAACATAATTTACCTTTTCATAATACTTCAGTTTGAAACAAGTTGGAAAGCTCGGGTTACCATCAGGCCTTTTACCTGCACAGAGTGGAGAAACCAGAAAATTCCAAGCTGTCACCTGAAACCCACTGCTGCTTCCCTGCGATCCCTTTGAAGCAAACTTAAGCTGTCAAATTTCGGGGCCTCTAATTTTTAAAGTCGTATTAATGTGTAATTCCTTTTTGCAACTCTGCAGTGACAACATGTTGTCAAGGTGGATTAGCTCGCTTTCTAAATTGGTATTTGTATTAGAATTCCTGGCTGACTGGATTTTTCTCTTCTTTAAGCTCTCAGACCCCATCTAGTAGCTGTTTGTTTGGGGGGTCAGAAGCATGCACGGATACACATATAGCATGTAAAAGGGACGTCCTTATTCATTTGCAAACACAGGCCAGTCACTGAGTTGTCTCAGACCAGTAAAACCTTTCAAACCATTGGCTTAGACCAGCAAACGGAACCCTGTGCAGCCTGGGATTTGTGGGTTAGTTCTGAATCTCTGCTTAATACAGCCTCTGACTACAACCTGCACATGTCAGCCAAATAAAATTGAATGTGAAGGTTCCAAGGAGCCTCTCCGCAGCACTGCTGATTCATTGTGACTGTTTTTATGGTTGGTCATGATGCGTACAGTATGTGAGGCTCCTTCTGCAGGGGTGTCTGCCCACCAGCCTCCCTGCCACGTTGGCTGCCATGGCCCCCAACAGAATGCACTGGGAATGGAGCTGTACACAGATGCCTCCCGTTAGCCCAATTCCTTTTGACAATGTTCACATTCAGTTAGGGCCCAAAGTGCTTGTACTTGTCAGCTGGGATAAAGGATGAAGAAAATAGTTCCCCTGTGGAAAGTGAGACAGAATGGCCAAAGGAAAGACTTGACTACTTCTCCAGGCTCCACTCCTAAGCACCCATCCTTATAAAAACAACTGCACTTTCAACTTCTCTCCTTGCCACATAATGACTGCTGGAGAAGAGACAGCTAACCTGCAGGGGCGTTCAATATCATGGACTGTTCTCTTTTGGGAATTTTAGGGCAAGTGAGACTAATTATGAAGGAAAACTGGTGGGGCAGAGAAGAGAAAGTGTTGCTGCTTAGACAAGTCCCCCAGAATACTTTGCCTATTTGTCTCCATATAACCCCTTTTGCCCAGGAATTTAAAACACTATCCAAACACTGCTTATCATCTTTATATAAACCCCATCAGTAAATGTGGTAGGCTTTTTACCCATAGTTTGAAGATTTTCCAACATGTAGCTCCAGGACCCGTTTTTTTCATTTCTTTCTCAGGCAAACTAACCTCCCTTCCCCTCAAAGGTATTTGTCTCAGGCAAACATATTCCATTCCTGACTTCATAGTTTCCAGTGCCATCATCACACTCCTTGTCCTTCAGTCTACCTTCTCTGATGGATGGCAATAATATTTTCTTTATCATACCACATATGGCACATGAAGTATATCCCAAGTTAAAATGATGAAGTCCCTTCCCTCTAGGGCTTGCTTCTTGTTTCTCAGCTATAAGACCCTTGCAGTGGACACCTGTAACAAAAAGCCATGTCATGTCATGTCATGTCATGTCATGTCCTGTCATACCATGCCACATTGTATCATGTCATGTCCCCATATCAATAGAGGCATTTATTGGTAGAAATTTTACCATTAGATATTTTCTTCTGTATCATCTCCTATGTAGGCTCACTTGGGTAATATGTTTTTACTAACTGTATAGGACCCTTAGTACTCATTTAAACTAATAAGTATAGTATATACTATCACTGGATCTACATAACTTGTTTTATGTGGATTCTTGGATAGATCCTAATTGGGTATAAATTTATGCTTGAAATATTTGATTGTTTTCAGATAATTATTTTTAAAATGTCTAAAGGTGAGAGAATTCTTACTAGATAATGGAATAAAATTGTAGTATAAATAGTTGTATTAGGTCAGTGGTTATGTAGTCTACATTTCTTATGTCTACTGAAGACAATGGAAGCACATTTATTTTGAATATTTGCAAGTGTTCTATTAATTTCTTCTAAATTTACAATAACTTTACTGTCATATAATAGTTTATTATTTTAGAAATCACTTCTGATTGCCCATGTTTATACACATGCCTCTCAACCAGATAAGCTGATTATTTCAAGTACAAATTAAATTCTTTCCATGTATTTAAATCATTGTCATATGTATGGCTGTATAAGAGCATATAGCTCTATAGGATGCAAATAGGGTCAGCTGGAATATAGGGAGCACCCATAATTAAATAAGAATTAATTCAGAATCTACCATGGGTTTATTATCTCTTACTAGGTGCCAAGAAGGATAAAAGATGGTAGATGGTGATAAGATAAGCATATATTATTTACTGCTGAATTGAACAGTATGTTAATAAGTACTGTAGAAGCTGAAAGAAATGAGAGATTAATGGCCCCATAAAAAGGTTAGATGTGAGTACAATTTGGAAAAGCAGAAATGAAGGGAGAAGCATGTGTGGGGGTGTGTGCTGCAGATGCAATGTTTGTTAATGAAATTAAATGTGGAATCTTGGGAAGACACCAAGGAGATTAGCTTCATTGAAGCAGGAAAATTGGGCTGGGAAAAAGGAGAGATCTATATGTTCAAATGGGTGTTGGAGAAATAGGACTGCAGAGAGGGTGCTGAGGAGGATGGATTTATCCTGCAGGGCATAGTGAACCAAAGAGCCACTTGCCCTGATGAAAGTGTGTGTTAGTGTATGGGAAGGGCATTTGTTGAGTATTAATATTTGCTAAGTATAGTTCTAAGTGTTTTATATTTATTTTCTCATAAAACTTCATAGTGATAATGAAGATTAATTGGGTATAATTACAGGGTGGGGCAAAAGTATGTTTACAGTTGTTTGTATGGAAAATAATACAATGATTAAAAAATAATAATATAATAATGAATTCTTTTTTAAATTTAATTTTATTGTTGTTCTATTAATCCATCCCTTTTTTCCTTCCCTCTGTCCCCTTCCCCACCCACCCATTCTCCCCAAAGTCAATCCCACATGTTATCCATGTCCATGGTTCTTCCATACCAGTTCCTTGACTAAACTGCTTTCTTTCTTTGCCTTCTCCTCTCCCCTCCCATTTCCCCTCTCCCCTCCCATTTCCCCTCTCCCCTCCCATTTCCCCTCTCCCCTCTGCCCACTGGAGACCTATTCATTGTATTCATGTATCTGGTTCTGATTTGGTTATTTGTTTGTTTTGTTCATTATTGTCCTGAAGTGGGTGAGATCATATGGTATTTGTCCTTCTCTGACTGGCTTATTTCACTAAGCATAATACTTTCTAGTTCTATCCATGTTGTTGCAAAGATTAGGAGTTCCTTCTTTCTTTCCTGTGTGTAGTATTCCATTGTGTAAATGTACCAAAGTTTTTTTGATCCAATCATCTACTGATGGGCATTTAGGCTGTTTCCAGCACTTGGCTATTGCAAATAGTGCTTCTATGAACATAGGGGTACATAGATTCCCCTGAATTGGTGTTTCACGGTTCTTCAGGTATAGTCCTAGTAGTGGAATTGCTGGATCAAAAGACAGTTCCATTTTTAGTTTTTTAAGGAAACTCCATACTGTTTTCCATAGTGGCTATACAAGCCTGCATTCCAACCAATAGTACACCAGAGTTCCGTTTTCCCCACATCCTTACCAGCACTTGTTTGTTGATTTGTTGATGATGGTCATTCTGACAGGTGTGAGGTGGAATCTTATTGTGGTTTTAATTTGCATCTCTCTGATGGTTAGTGATGTTGAGCATTCTTTCATATGCCTTTGGGCCCTTTGTATGTCTCCCTCAGTGAGTTGCCTGTTCAGTTCCTTTGCCCATTTTTTTAATCGGCTGTCTGTTTCCCTGATGTTGAGTTGCATTAGTTCTTTATATATTTTGGATATCAAACCCTTGTCTGAGGTATCATTGGAAAATATGTTTTCCCATACAAGTTGGTTCCCTTTGAATTTTGCTGGTGTTTTCTTTAGCTGAACAGAAACTTTTCAGTTTGATATAGACCCATTTGTTGATTTGTTCTTTTATTTCCTTTGCCCTTGGAGAAGTATCAGTAAACATTTCTGCGTAGAATATCTAAAATTTTACTGCTTATATTTTTCTCCAGGACCTTTATGGTGTCACTTCTTACATTTAAGTTCTTTATCCATCTTGAGTTTATTCTGGTGTATGGTGTAAGTTGATGGTCTAGTTTTATCTTTTTGCATGTTGCTGTCCAGTTCTCCCAACACCATTTGTTGAAGACACTGTTTTTATTTCATTTTATGCTCCTTCTCGCTTTGCCTAATATTAATTAACTATAGAGTCCTGGGTTTATTTCTAGGCTCTCTGTTCTGTTCCACTGACCTATATGTCTATTCTTATGCCAGTACCAGACTGTTTTGATGACAGTAGCCTTTTGGTAGTTTGATATCTGGTATTGTGATTCCTCCTACCTGTTCTTCTTTCTCAAGATTGCTTTGGCTATTCCTGGGTATTTTTGGCTCCATGTAATTTTTTTAAATTTAATTTCATTGTTGTTGTATTACATCCATCCCCTTTGTACTCTCCTCTGTCCCTTTCCCCACCTACCCACTCCCCACCAAAGTCAATCCCATATGTTGTCCATGTCCATGGTTCTTCTCATATAAATTTTTGAACTATTTTTTGTATTTCTGTGAATAATGTTGTTGGTATTTTATTTGGGATTGCATTGAATCTATAGATTGCTTTGGGTAGTATGGACATTTTAATGATGTTAATTCTTCCCATCCATGAACATGGTATATGTTTTCATTTATTTGTATCTTCCTTAAATTCTTTCTTCAATGTTCTGTAGTTTTCTGAGTACTGGTCTTTTACCTCCTTGGTTAAGTTGATTCCTAAGTACTTTATTTTTCTTGTTGCTGTGGTAAATGGGATTTGTTTTCTGGTTTCTATCTCTGATGTCTCATTATTAGTATACAAAAATGCCTTTGATTTCTGGATATTGACTTTATACCCAGCTATTTTGCTAAATTTGCTTATTAGGTCAAGTAAGTGTTTGGTGGAGCCTTTCGGGTTTTTATGTACACTATCATGTTATCTGCAAACAATGACAGTTTTATTTCCTCCTTTCCAATTTGGATACCTTGGATTCCTTTTTCTTCTCTGATAGCTATGGCTAGAACTTCCAAAATGATGTTGAAAAGAAGTAAGGAAAGTGGACAGCCTTGTCTTTTTCCTGATCTTAGGGGGAAAGCTTTTAGTTTTTGCCCATTGAATATGATGTTGGCTTCAGAGTTCTCATATATGGCCTTTATTATGATGAAATATGCTCTCTCTATCCCCATTTTGCTGAGTGTTTTCATCATAAATGGTTGTTGTACTTTATCAAATGCTTTTTCCAGTGTCTATTGATATGATCATATGATTTTTGTGTTTCATTTTGTTGATGTGGTGTATTACATTTATTGATTTGTAGATGTTGTACCATCCTTGCATGCCTGGGATGAAACCCACTTGATCATGGTGCACGATTTTTTAATGTATTGCTGGATCTGGTTGGCCAATATTTTGTTGAGAATCTTAGCATCTATGTTCATTAGAGATATTGGCCTATAGTTTTCTTTCTTAGTTATATCTTGTCCTGGTTTTGGGATTAGAATAATATTGGCCTCATAGTAAGAGTTTGGAAGTCTTTGCTCTTCTTTTTTTTGGAATAGATTGAGAAGGATAGAAGATCGTTCTTCTCTAAACATTTGGTAGAATTCACCTTTGTAACCCTCTGTTCAGGACTCTTTTGCTTTGGGAGATTTTTTATTACTTTTTCAAGTTCATTAGTTGTTACTGGTGTATTCAGGATTTCTGCCTCTTCAGAATTCAGTTTTGGTAGATTATACATTTCCAGAAATGTGTTCATTTCACCCAGGTTGTCATATTTCTTGTCATATAGTTGTGTGTAGTAATTTCTTACAATCCTTTGTATTTCCTTTTTTTTTTTTTTTAAGATTCTATTTCATTATTTTTAGAAAGAGGGGAAGGGAGAGAGGCAGAGAGGGAGAGAGACATCAATGTATGGTTGCTTTTCACCTGCCTCCAGCCACAGATCTGACTGGAGACCTGCCTTGCAACCTGGTTATGTGCCCTGGCTGGGGAATTGAACCTGAGACTTTTTGGTTCGCAGGCCAGCACAATCCTTTGTATTTCTGAAGTATCAGTTGTGATTTCTCTTCTGTCATTTCTGATTCTGTTTATTTGGGTCCTCTCTCTCTTTTTCTTGATCTGTCTGGTTAAAGGCTTGTCAGTTTTATTTATTTTTTAAAAATAACCAACTCCTGGACTTGTTGATTCCTCAAATTGTAGTTTGAGTCTCTAAGTTATTTAATTCTGCTCTGATCTTGGAGATTTCCTTCCTTCTCCTTGCTCTGGGCTTTGATTGTTGTTGTTTCTCTAGTTCTTGTAGCTTTATGGTTAGGTTGTTTGTATAAGCTTCTGATCTTTTTAGGTAGGTCTGTATTGCTATGAATTTCCTTCTGAGGACTGCCTTTGCTGTGTGCCATAGGTTTTGGACTGTTGTGTATTCATTGTCATTTATTTCCAAAAACTTTTTGATTTTATCTTTGATCTCATTGTTAACCCATTCATTACCAAACGCGTATTATTCAGTCTCCATGAGTTAGAATGTTTTTGGTTTTTTCCGTTGAGATTGGATTCTAGTTTCAATCCATTATGATCTGAGAAGATGCTTGGTATGATTTCAATTTTCCTGTGTTTGTGAATGCTTGTCTTGTGACCTACCATGTGGTCTGTCTTAGAGAATGTTCTATGTGCATTTGAAAAGAATGTGTGAATGGGGCGAAAGGTTCTGTATATATCAGTTAAGTCTATTTCCTCTAGAGTGTTATTCAATGCCACAACATCCTTGGTAATTTTTTGTTTGGAAGATCTGTCCATTGTTAATAGTGGGTATTAAAATCCTCTATTATTAGTGTGTTGCTGTCTATATCCTTCTTTTTTTTTTTTTAATTTTATTGTTGTTGTATTACATCCATCCCCTTTTTGCTCCCCTCTGTCCCCCCACCCACCCACCCATTCCCCCCAAAGTCAATCCCACCTGTTGTCCATGTCCATGGTTCCTTTATACTAGGTTCTTGTCTAAGCTGCTCCCCATCTTTGCCTCTACCTCTCCCTCCCCCCTACCCCGTTC
>PVIW01013072.1:0-29081 GCA_004026585.1 Noctilio leporinus | reverse complement strand
GTTCAAGGGCAGCCCCAGGTTCAAATCCCCTATCCCCCTTGACAAACCAAAAAACCTGGGATGGCAGCTGCCTCACAAGATTGATGAGTGCTTATTGTTTCTCTTAAAAGTTACTTCCTAAAGACTGACAAGAGTATGCACCACCTAGGTCAGGAGCAAGCAAGCAGAAGTTCCACACCTGGGACACCTTTTTCAACTTTTTCAACTACGCAAGCCTGCTCTGAACTTTTTATTTTCTCTGAACCCCACTTGCACTTACCATCAATACGTATATTTTGGGACCACTTGAAACCCTGAGTAAAATCCCTAACTGACACTGGGTACAAGTATTCCATGTGGCTTCATTTGGTCTCCCAAACTAAATTAGTGTAAATCTTTGCAATTAGGGGCCATGTTTTATGTTTCTTTGAATTCAGCCTCTGTCTCTAACACAGCGGTTACACGGTATGCACAGGATAAATATCGATTAACTTGCTGTGGCTTTTTTCTTCCAAGTGGAAATAGGGCTGGTTGTCCCCTGAGGAGGCTCAACACCCTCCGCTGAGGCTACTGCGTGCCTTCCGGCGTCGGTTCATGCTGCTGCCCTTGCTGCCAGCACCGTCGTCTTAGCTCCTGAGTTGGAGGCTCAGGCTCCTGCCAAGTGTTCCCTGCTCTGCCCAGAGCGTGGCCACCGGGGAGGACACGGAACTGCAGTGAGTGCCTCAAAGACCAAAAGGGCCTGAGAGCAGGAAGCCTGTCCAAATAGGGACACAGGGCAATTGACTCTGTCAGCTGGGCAGCACAGCCTCCCCCTGGCAAGGTCTCCGTCCATTTTCTTTGTCAAACCTGATGGGCGGGGGCCCGATGAATGTGTGTGCATTCAAGGGCCCCTGCATTGTGTGAGGAGGCTCCCTTTGTGCCTGCAGACCCTGAGCAGCATAAAGCCCCAAAGTCTTCTGCACAATGCCCCAAGGAGGCGAGGTTCCTTTCCTGCAGCAGCGCTGAAAGCCTCACTGAGATACGCTCCGGCTCTGTTTTCCTGTAAGCTTTCAAGTCTCAAATTCTGAAACATCCATGCTTGAGTAGTGTCGTCTTTCCATTATAACTCCATCTGGTAAAAGCCTACTTAATTGCCCTTCCAAAGTGACTGATTTGAGCAGAAAAAAAAGAAAGAAAGAAAGAAAAAAAAGACTAAAATTGCAATTAAGATTTCATAGCAATGTGGCCTTGGGAAAACACCACTAATTAGCTACAGTCGATACTGTGGATTAGACAGTATCTTGTGCAAGACCGCGGCCAGACAGAGCTCTGAATTCCGAAGCCTTACCCTCTGCCTGGTGTACCTGTCCCCTCATCTTTCAATGGTCAAATTTTATCATCACTTTTGCTAGCTCATGAAGCCTTCTCTGGTCTACATATTCCCCTTCTGAAATCCCAGGGGTCTTTGTTTGATCTTCTCTTGGAACCCTTATTTTCTTCTTTGTCCTATCTTAATATATGCTAAGTGACTTTTACTATTCTATAAGATCTTTGAAGGGAGAATCTGTCTTCCTAATCATTATAATTTCATAATGCCTAGTATAGTGCCTTATACATACCAGGCACTTTTTAAATATTTGGAGTGTGAGGATAGAAAAGGGATGATTGGGAATTATTTTAATTACTCATGCTTGATCATTTTGTTTTAGTGTTGCAGTTTTCATTTTTAGTTTTATTGAGCTATAATTGATATATAACATTGTATTAGTTTTAGGTATACAACCTTTATATATATTTATGTATAATCACCACAATAAGTTTAGTTCGTATACATCACTTTACATGGTTATAATTTTTTCTTGTGATGAGAATGTTTAAGATCCGCACTCTTAGCAACTTTCAGATACATGTACAGCATTGCTAACTTTAGTTGTGTTGTACATCACATCCCTAGAACTTATTTATCTTATGGCTGGGAGTTTGTAGCCATATCAACCATTCTGAGTGACCTCCACAACTGGTCCTGACTGTGCTGTCTGATGATGGTGGTGATGGCAACTAAACAGCAATGATGCTGTTGCTGGACACTTTCTACATTTAGACACTGTGACAAGCACTCTGAATATTACTCTGCCCATTGTAAGAGAGTAATAACTTGCCCAATAACCCCAAATAGGTAAATGGTAGAAGCAAGATTTGAACCCAGGTTCATTGACTATAGAAAGTCAGCCATTAAGTATCCATTACACTGGAGACTGTCTGTTATTGAACATTTCTTAGTGTGTGAGAGCTGGCTTTTCCCTTTATTCCCTCAAGGATTGGGCTAGGGGAGTGGGGAGAATTAATGCCTTTGGGAGATCAGCCTAAAATGACAGCATTTTGCAGCTATAAAGAGCATCCCAGGTCATCTGCTCTTGCCCCAGTCCCAGCCACTGCCTGCTGGCCTGCCAGGGCTTCTAGGGAGGGGGTTGGGAAAGCGGGTGAGCCCTCCCCTGCATCCGGGGTTTGCGAGGAATCAGCCTAGACCTGCCAAGCCTCTTTTCAGACTGGCTACTTCATAAATGACTATAATTGCACCAGCCTTTGGAGGAAGACTTTAAGCCTAATAAAAATGTCAAGCTCATTAAGAAGTTTCCAAATCCAAATAAACCATGAAGAAACTGTAATCTTTGATGGCTCTAAATGTGCAAGTCACAAGAATATGGACAAATATAGCTGCCATTTACATAAGTGCTACTGAAGTGTCACTATTTATTGCTTCAGCATCGTCTTGTACTCGAGGTTTGGTTGCAAGATCAGAAATCTCTTCTGAAAACACAGTAGAACTCTTTTTTATTTTCTTTATGTGACAAAGCAGCTGTGTGTAGGGGTATTCCTACATATGTCACAAAGCAAAATCTAGAATAAACACAAGTTTGATTAGCCTGAAGTCATGACCAGCATCTCATTACGCTGGCATCAGGGGAAAGGGCTTTCTTCTCTCTCAAGGATAAGCTTAGGGAAAATGGATGTTAACCAGGGAAGGTTTTACACAGAGGAGAAAGGGTTTCAGATGGACCTTAACTGCTGGGCTTGGAGAGGCAGAGTTCAAGGAGATAGAAATGAGCTACAGGGTAACAACAGAGGGTCAAGTGAGGCAGTGATAAAGAAGGGTGGGTTGACTGGAGCTAAGGGTTTCATTCTGGGGAATTGGAAGGAGCCAGAAGAATAATTAGCACATCTTTTAATAATTCGTTAAAGTGTTCTGAGATGCCAAATCTGAGCTAGAATCTTTGCCAGATTGCTCTAGCCTATAAGGTAAATGCTGTTATGCTCAGTTTAGAGATAATTAAATCTTAGGCTCATGAAAATGCAGAGACAGAAAGCAGATGGGGAGTGACTGCTAATGGGGATGAGGCTCCTTTGGGGGGTGATGAAGTGTTTAGAACTGGATAATTGTGATGGCTGTACAACTTGTGCATATACTACTGACTTGCATACATTAAAGGGGCAAATTATGTGGTATATGGATATTTTTTAAATAAATAATTGGGTAAAAAAACTGAAGCTCAAAGAGATCAAGTGACATTCTCAAGGTCATGAAGCTGGGGTTTCCTGGCTCCAAAATTTGTGATCTTGCCCCTAGATCATGCTGCCACCTGTCCTTTCAGGACTTACCAAGGCTTAGCCAGGAATTTTGCCACCAGCATTGATGCTGTCTGACAGATCCAGTGTGGAACCTCCTAGGTAGTGAGACACATGGTAACACACAGTTTCCAGTAGGAAGTAATACACAGGACACTGGTTTTTGGAAATAATGAGAACATTTCTAGACTTCCCTCAGGTCATGATGGAGGTCCTAGTGGGCTGGCTGGGTCCCAGGTCTGGGGGACTGACTGAGCCTTGTGATAGAATAGTTTTGGTGCCTGCAGCTAGCAGGCTGTGGCAGCTAGGGCCTATGGGAGGGGATCATGTTGTAAAGGGCTTAAAATGCCCTCCCTGGTGGGGGACTTTGATTTAGTGCTGGGGGCAGTGCAGCACTACTGATGCCAGAAGGTTTTCCAGCAGTGTACTGAGGGTGGGTTATCATGAAGGAAGGTATCGTGGGCCAGTAAGGCCAACTGTGGCCATCCAGACATGAGGAGCCGAGAGTTTAGTTCAAGGTTGTGGTAGTGGAAATGGAGAAGAGGTGTGAATCTGGGTGAGGTTTAGAAGAAAAGAAAATGATAGCCTTGGCCACAGATGAAGGAGAGGAAACAGTTCTAGAACTCCTCCTAGCTTTCTCTCCTGGTTAACTCTGGGTTTTACAGGCTGGGAGGCAGGAAACTTGAATACGCTAAGGATGGACATGAAACAGAAAGGAGGCCCAGTGTGAGGAGAAAATAACCAAATAAGTTTGGGATGTAATGAGCCTGGGACAGTGACATGGAACATGTAGCAAGAGTTGTGCCAACTTCCTACCCAGGCCTTCACCCCAGACAGGCACAATCCTTCCCCGCCTTCTGCCACGGGAAGGCAAGGCCTGGGTGCTGTGCCAGGGACAAAGACATTTTTATAACAATTTACGAATTACTGTGGCACTTGGTATTCTATTGATTGACACCATTTTATGGTACTTCTTTCAGAATGGTGAGTTTGCCCTACATGAAACTATATATAGCTGGATATACTATGGGATTCCATGCCATACTTTGGGGATTTCAGATCAAATGTACTTAAATCCAAGAGATGACTACAGGTGAACAGCATAGAGAGTTCAAGAGGAGGAATCAGAAAGGCCCTGAATATTTGGATACAAAGTGGAACACTCCCACCAGTGCATAGTGAAACGTGTGTCCTCTTCATTAAATCAACAAACACCTCATTCAGACTTAGGCGGGCTCCAGGAAAGTTCATGCAAACATGTACACTCAGTGTCAATTATTTTAAGGTGTATAAAACATTTATTGTATATGCAAACCAGAACACAGTAGAATGGCATCCTTAAGTGCTGAAAGCAAAAAAGAACTGTCAACCTAAAGTTTTATATCCAGTGAAAATATTCTTTAGAAATAATGGAAGAACACATTCTAAGGAGGAAAAAAAAGCAAGAAATGTCATTAGGAAATGCACGGAGTAGGGACCTCATGTTTAAGTAGGATGGTCAGTGAAGATGTTTCTGGGAAGGCGACAGTTATTCAAAGACTGCAAGTTGGTGGAGTGGGGTGAGCCATGTAAACCATTGGGAGAAGAGTGTGCCAGGCAGGAAGGCCCTGAGAAGGGCATGTCCCCAGCATGTGTCAGAAACTGCAAGGAGACCAGTGTAGTTGGAGCAGAAGGGTCCAACAAGAACAGAGAAGGGGTTAAACTCATAAAGGTGACAGTGAACCAGACTGTTGGATTTTACAGGAAGAATAAACATAAATCTTGTTTGCTGGGATGATCCAAATGTATACCTATTACCTGATACTATGTTTTTCTAAATAATGTTCAGGTTTGGATGAGGAACTTTATAGGAACCCTAATTCTGGATCATTTAAAGGCTTTGACCTATTTACTATTGAAACAGGGGCTGCTGGAGAGCTTCGCTCAGAGATCTGATTCTCACAGGACTGTCTATCATGTGAGAATATACAGTGAGTGGACAGAACAGGAGAGGGGATACCAGCTGGTTAACAACAGAACAAGCCCAGGCGAGAAGTGAGGGTGTCTTGGGTCACAGGGCAGCAGTGGAGGTGACGTGATGAGAAGTGTCTGGGTTCTGCGAGTGCTTGGAAGGGGGAGTGGCATACTGGATGTGGGCTGTGGGAGGAAAACAGGACCAGAGGGTTGACATTCAAGGTTTTGATAAACAACAGGAAGGATGGAATAGCTCACAGCTGTGATGGGAAAAATTGAGGGAGGAACAGATCGGAAGGGAAGATCAGGAGCTAGATTTTGGGTTGGGAAGCCAATGGTGCCTTTTGGGCCGCCAAGGGGAGATGTCAGAGAACCAGGAGGTATAAAGGCCTGAGCTCAGAGATAGCTTCAGGCTAGAGAATAGTGTGGTATTTAATGCCAGAAGATGGGAAGAGCTTTCCAAGTGTAGAGGAGAAAAAGTGATTAGAGAACGGAGCCTTGGGGCACTGCAATGTTTGAAGTCAAACACTGAAATTGGAGGACAGCAGCTAAGACTCAGAAGAATCTACCAGAGAGAGTGGAATAAGCCCCGAGAGCATGTTGTTCTAGAAGCCACTGAAGGCCGTATTTTAAGGACTGGGTCGTGATCAGCGGAGCCCAGGGTTCCTGTGAGGCCCTGGAAGAGGAGCAGTCCAAGGGCCGTTGGTTTTAGCATCATGACAGCTCTTGATAGCCTTTGACAGAGGAAACATCTGGACATGGTGAGGACAGAAGCCTGACTGTGGCAACTTAAGAAAAATGCTGCCTTTATTTGCATGGGGCAAGGGTTTATTTTAATTTGTTTTTTGTATTCTCTTTTCCCTACTCTGAGACACTGTCCTCAGTCGGGAAAAGCAAGGCTAAGGCCCTTTCTCCAAGAAACCTCTTCTAACCTATTTGGTACAGCAGCCTGGCAGAGGGACCATAGAAGCTCTATGGTTTTCTATTGTTGGCACCTGGCGTCTTTGGGGGATGGAGGCACTTTGCTGTGGTATGATCATTTATTTTCTATTTCTTGTCACTTAAGCTCCCGCAGCAAGGCAAATGCAATTTGGGAGCTGCAAACTCCAGCAAGGACACAGGATAGTCTGCTCAAAGGAGCAAGACCTCCCAGGAATAACATATTTTGAGTGGCAATTGCAATGTGGTTGTCCTTAAAATTGCGAGATGACATTTGAAAACATCACGAAGGGAGAAAAAAAAAAGCAGAGCTGGATGACAGCCTAGCTTTGGGGGATAAAGTAGGGGAAAAGAAAGAATTCATCAAAGCCTTTTAGGGCCAAAAGCTCAGCAGTGCTGCAGCAGAAATGTATTGGTAGGAAGAACGAGGCCAGCTGGGAGCAACGTGGTAAGTGCTGTCCAGGAACTTCCCAGGAGATGCTGTGCCAACAGAGATGGCCTGTCACTGGCTAGAAACAGAGGCCAGTGAATCCAGGAGGCCCTGACTGAAAGGGGGCAAATTCTGTTTACTAGGAGAGGTGGACTTTTAAGAGCCATTGCAGAGGTTAGAGCAGGACAGCTTAGCTGTCCCGGAAGAAAGTGGTAATAGAGAGGGGCACAGCCAGATGGTCCAGCTTGCAAGTTGACTCAGGGGGTAGGGTGGATGGCATTTGTGAATGACAAGGTCCTTGAGAGGTGACTGCAGGTAGTTAAAGTATTGAGATAAGAGTCTCTCACTTCTGCACTCATTTGACTAACTGCTGAGAGCCAGCTGTCATGCCCAGCACAGAGAATTCCAAGGTGTGAAAGGCTCAGCATCTATACTTGATGTGGTCCCCCTCATTGTCATTGGTAAAACAAGTATGTGGTCATCGCCACACAAGGCCCAAGGGTTATACATGGGGAGCAAGGGGGTAGAGCCTTCCCTAACCCCAAGTCGCAGTGGAGGTGTGCAGCGGGAGTCACACTGATGCGGCTTAACTGGGTGTGGGTAGGAGGGACCTATAACATTCTCCTGCACAAACACCAGGGCATGTGGAAGAACATGAGGGCCTTGGGAGGTAGAGAGAGCAGAGGACTGTGCTCTAAGTCCGAAGGAAATGAGGCAGAAAAAGTGGACAAGGGCTGGATCAGCAGCACTTAGCTCACGTGCTGAGAGGGAGGAGCGCTGGCTTGCCCTGCTGTGTGCCAGCAGTACAACGGGCCCTTTGTGAAGGTTGTCACATTTCTAAGTTTAGTTGTGATTTTCCCATTTTTAAAATGTACTCACTGTAAGGTCCTGGCTGGTGGCACAGTGGATAAGGCGCCAGCCTGAGAACCTAAAGGTCTCTGGTTCGATTCCCAGCCAGGGCACATAACCAGGTTGCAAGCCAGGTCTCCAGCCAGGTCCGTGGCTGGAGGCAGGTGAAAGGCAACCATATATTGATGTTTCTGTCCCTCTCTGCCTCTCTCCTTTCCCCTCTCTCTGAAAAATAATAAATAAAATCTCCTTAAAAAATAAATTAAAATAAAAATATATTCAAAATATATTCACTGTAGAAAAGTTGTAAAACACAAAAAGGAGAATGAATAAAATAATCCTCTGTTAGCATTCAGAAATACCTCTTCCCAATGTTATATCATTTCCCTTCAATCTTTTTTTTTTTTTTTTTTTTTAATTTTATTCATTATTTTCAGAAAGAAGGGCAAGGAGGAAGGAAGAAATAGGGAGAAACATCAATGTGTGGTAGCCTTTCACCTGCCTCCAGCTACGGACCTGGCTGGAGACCTGGCTTGCAACCTGGTTACGTGCCCTGGCTGGGAATCAAACCAGTGACCCTTGGATTTGCAGGCCAGTGCCAATCCACTAAGCTATACCAGCCAGGGCTCCCTTCCATCTTTTTATCACTTAACATTTAAAGGGGATTTACCACACTATTTAAAATTCTGTATAGACATTATTTAAGCAATATCTAACATTCTATTATATAAAAGTACAATAACTTTTTTAATCATTCTCCTAGTGCTGCACATTTGGGATGCCTTCAGTTCTGTGTAAATATAAATAAAGGTGTGATGAACATCACTGTATGTAAAATTTTGTTTCAGATTATGCCTTCAAGGTTAATTCCCATCATTAGAATGACTAGGTCAAAGGGCATGAGCATTTTAAGTCTCCGGATTCTTATGCCCAAATGGTTTTCCAACAAACACTTCCAATCTGTGCTTCAACTGGCAGCATTTACTACATGCTCTCCAAAAGTGAATGTTGTCATTTAAAGTTTGAAATCACTTAATCTTTATAATCTTCTCATGAAGGATAAGGAAACAGACTGACAGGTTTTTCCCACTGGCTCCAAGTCACACCGCTAGTGAGTAAGGCACAGAGACATGACGAACGCCAGGCTTAGCTAATTCAAGAGCCACCTTGCTCCCTCTCCCTGGACAGGTAGGGGGCTCCTCTGGAAAATTTTATATGTGGAGAGTAACATGAATACAAGGTCCTCTTAGCCTGCTCTTCTTAGTTCTGGCTTGCATATTGGTGATAACTTTAAAGATTAACTACCAGCTGCCATGAGAGAAACCTTTCTTCAGACAAGGCTTCTTGTTCTTTGGGCATTTATGAGCTAAAGGCTGATTATGTGGAGAAAGGGGGGGAAAGAACAGAACATGCAATGTAGGTTATAAATGTTAATATGTAACATACATGAGTTCATACAAATCAGTTCACAACTAGGAACTGCTGCAGTACTTCCTAACCAATGTTGCGTAATTCATAATTATACAAGGTCATTTCACCAGGAATCAAGTTGAGTTGTTCTCAGCTTGGCTAAGTCTCTGATCCTCTCGTACGGCTTCTGCTTTTCAGACCCTAAGGTCCCAGGTAATGACATCCAGGTCCTGGGTCACCTCAGGGTTAACTCAGGCCATGGGCCAGATTAGCCACATGGATTTGATTTGCTCTCTTGAAAGACCCAAATTGGCCAATAATCTCACTTGGTCACATACAAGAAGTGTCAGAAAAATAGCAGTCAAAACTACCATTTATTGAGTGGTTACTGTATGCCAGGAACTTAGAGAAAATGAACTTGTCAGGCACATTTGGGGCTCAATAAGTGATCCAAATTAGAGGCAGGCTCCCTGGTGTGGAATTCAAGACTGTTGTCAGCAATGAAGAGGTGAAAACTATTTGCAAAGGGATTTCAATCATTTAAATCTGTTTCAAAGCACTTTGAGTCATGCACATCACTTCCCTAACTTGAAGAGCACACAGGTACTAACTAGGGGACCCATCTGATTCACAAGTAATTGGTGAGAACCACTCCCATGTCTCAGAGGCACTTTGAGTGCTGGTGGCACTTTGCTTAGTGGGATGTGCCCCCCTGCTGCAGGGCCTTGCTTTCTGATGTCTGCCTTTCTTCATCCCCACCTTGGTTTTTTATCCATTGCTCTTGTCAGGAAGAGAGAACAACCTCTAGAGATCCCCACCAACCAGGCAATGGCCACCCGTAGGAAGGCCTTGGGCAACTCGGGGCCATGGTCTTTTTTTCACAAAAGAACTTCTCAACTTGGCAAATGGACTGTCCTGCACCAGAAGGCACAGTTGTGCAGGACATTCCGTGTTCCAGTGATTCACTAACACCCTGCGCTCACAAGCAGATTCGGGTAATTTATACACATTTACACACACACAGGCACACTTGGAAGATACCATGGGTTCTATTTCAGATCATTACCATAAAGCAAGCATTGCAATAAAGTGAGTCATAACCTTTTTGCTGGTGGTGTGTTGTACCTTCAATTTTTAAAAAATAAAACACCTAGGAAACGCCATAAAGCATGTAATAAAACCAGGTCTGCCTGTATTTACTGGAATTTACTCTTTCAGTAATAGACTCTCCTTCCCTGGTTGAATAAAATACCTGACTTCATACCTCTTTGCTCACGTCGGGGAACATAACACTCTTAATAGTCCTTCCCTAAATATAACTTGGTGGGGAACAGAGGGCATAAGGTAGACAGGGCAGTTATGTCATGGGTGTGGGGGGTCTAGAGAGATGCCCTCAAGGTGAGTTGGTGTGTGTATATATACATGCCCACATCTATACTTACATACGTATGTATGCATTTATATGTGTGCACTGCGGGGAATGAGGAGAGAGAAGGGCTGGACGGAGGAGAGGACTGCATGAATGAACAGCATGCTGACCTCTATTCTTAATATGCAACCATTTGCAGAAGCCCTGGCAATTGTTATAGTGCACTTAGGTGCCTTAAAAGAAATGGCACTGGAGTTACAGCCCATGTGCTTGCACTGGCCCCTCTGCACTGCCACCTGCCAGCCGTGCATCGGTGGGTGTGGTGCCAGTGATCTCGCCAGTGGATAGAGTACCTTTCCTTTCTGTTTCCCTGACCCTTCCAGTTATCTAATACTATTGGACTTGCTCCTACGTCCTGCAGCAGGCATTTGGAGGGGTCTGGGTTTTTCCTTGAAAATGATAGTATTGACATTTTTCTTCTAGAACTAGTTTGAGTGTGATTGGTACCAGGCCAGCTCATTCTGTTTTGCTGTGACCTGCTTCCTACTGCCACCATTTCCTGCAGAAGCTAGTTTTCTCCTCAGCAACCCCGTTCCCATTTGCAGTGGAAACCCAGCAGTTGTCCTTCTTCATTGAACATGTTAGGGACACCTGCTCTGTGCCAAGCACTGGGGACCTTCAGGAGCTCACTGTCTAGACATAGGAAAGGCAGCTTCACAACAACCAACCTTTGTGAGACGTGACCAGTGAGTGACTGACATTCTGTGTGGGGGAAGGAGAAGGATTAACCCTGCCTGGGGAGGTCAGGGAAGGCTTCAGAGGAAATGACACGTCAGTTGGAACTTAAAGGTGATTGCTTGTTTGCATGGCTGACGAGGGCAATTAGGGCAGAGCCCACAACACCATAGGGTAAGGGGACAAGGGAGCATGGTCTGGAATGCCTGCACCCATGAGGGTGCTGAGGAGCATGTAAGCTGGGGAACTAGGCAGGGTCAGGTTGTGAGGGCTTGGAGCTGAGCAGAAGTTGAGGAAGGCTCTTTGCCATGAACTGCTGCTGTACAGAGGCACTTAGGCTGGGGAGTATCATGTACCACTTGTAGCTAAGCTGTTTGGGGCCCCAGGGGTACTGGGTCAGTTGAAAGACATCTTGTTAGCCAGTTCTCAGGAAATGGATGGGAAATGCTAGCTGTGTGGTCAGAGGCGGGCCAGAGGCCTGCTCAACCTTTGGAAAAGATTATAAATGAATAATATCTGTGTGCTTTTGTCAGCGTAATCACTGAAGGGGGATTGGAGCCTTTTGTGAAAAAGGTAATGAGGCTCTCTGAACCTGGAGGAGCTCACAGTTTCAGCCCATCGCCCCCACCCCAGAGGGTTCTTTTTGTTTGTTTTTTAAGATTTTATTTATTATTTTTAGAGAGAGGGTGGGGGGAAGGAAGAGAGGCAGAGAGACATCAATGTATGGTTGCTTTTCATCTGCCTCAAGACCTGGCTTGCAACCTGGTTATGTGCCCTGGCTGGGGAATCAAACCAAAGACCTTTCTTTGGGTTCATAGGCTGGCGCCTTATCCACTGTGCCACTAGCCAGGGCTTCCCCACCCCAGAAGATTTGAAGCAAAATATCTGCAAACTTCTTTGTGAGAGGGTGCCTGAATTGAAGAATTTCTGAAAACTGATATTTCATAGAGAAAATGCACGGATAGGGCAGATCTGCAGTTCCAAGGCAGCCAGAATGGCCCCAGGCTCTGAGAGGTTGCTGGATTGTTCAAGTGCAAACTGGGGTGAGGGCTTCCACGCTCTTTCAGGGCCCACCCCCATGAAAGGGGGTGGTCCAGGGCTGCAGCAGTAGGCGGAGAAAAGAAGGACGTGCAGCTGCTTCAACTTTTGACACATTGCCGTGGATGGGAATGGGAGGCCATTCAACTTCCTCTCTCTTGTGCTGCTCTCCCTTCTGAATTCTACAATTAAAAGGGTCCCTCTGAGAAAGAGGCCCCAGCTGGGAAAGTGTTTCCCAGCAGAGTCAGGGCATTGTTACGTTCCAGGGGCACGGTCCACACTCTCCAATGAGCTTGGAGCAAGGTGGATGATTGTTGCAGATGCTAAATGTGGCCGAATAGGAAGGAGTTAGCAAGTGTATAAATAGTGCTTTTTATAATAATTCCATCTTAAAGGGTATTGTTTATTCAATAAAAGCCTTAACAACCTGGTCATACAGAACCAAAAGCATCTGTGGAGTCAGCTTCGTTAATTAAAAAGCATTGTGAGAGTCTCCTTGGCTTCATGGAAAAGCATATGCATTTTCCTGTGCTAATGGCCATAGTCAGGACATAGTGTTTGCATAAGCAGAGCAGCGTGTACTAAAGTGTTCCAAAGCCGTTAGTCCTGAGACAGTCCTGCACTGGAAGTGCTTTATTCAAGAAATGCTGTGTATTAATAGCCCTTTTTGGAGAGTCACAAGGCCCACTGTTAACAGTAGTGGCGCTAAGATATCTTGCACTAAGGAAACCTGGCTGACCTTGCATAATCTAGCATTTCTCAACCTTTTTGTCCATGGAGCCATTGTTAGGGTGGGTTGTGGTTGTTATTGTTTTCCAGTTTTTAACATCTTCTAAATTTCTGCCTATTCAGAACAACTTTAGAAAATTCTGGCTAGGAGAACTAATACATAAATAGAAGTAGGATTTATTGGTTTATCAATTGTCTTTTTGACAATGTTGAACCACTTAACCCTTGGTCAGAATATATATGAGTATATGGTAGCATGTATATAAAATGAGTCATAACCTCTGTCTCCAAACCTCTCCTGTTATCTAGACCCTGTCATTTTCATCATTCCCCACATCCGCCCAAGCAAAACTGATCTGACCGTGTCATTTTTTTTCCTACAGCCTGTTTACGCCCCTATATCTACACCAACTATTGCACTCTGAAGCGTGCTTCTGTCCACATGTGGATCACATACCATGTAAACCAGTAAATCCGTGCACAATCTATGTGCTCCATAAACCAGCCTTGATTAGGTGGGATGGAGTATCACATTTGGGCCCTATTCCCGGCTGGCCAGCATGCTTCCTTTGATGTGGGGTGTAAGTGTCGCTCATCTGGCTCAAGAGTGGGGTTAGTGAGCTCCATCTATGGTCTGAATGAGGCTTTGCTGCCTGTAGAGCAAACCATAAACTCACTGAAGAAATAGACCCTTTCCCCAACTCCCCATACCATATAGGATCGTTACTAATGCAACGATTAACGATGGAAGCCTGCTGCAGACCGCCAGCTTCCGTGGTTGCGGCTGAATGTCAGAACGTTGGAATGGAAACGTTTGCTTCCTAAGGCACCCTATCTTTCTCCAAAACCCAGCTTCTGTGTTTTGGCTAAATATTTCTCTATCTGCTGCAAAGAAAGCCCTTCTTCCCAAAAAGTTTACAAAGAATTCGCCTGCTTCTTACCTTTCCTGTCACCATTTGCTTCATTCTCTTACTAGGTTCAGTCTGGATTCAGCCCCCTCACAACAGGGGCACTGCCTCGTTACCATATCTCATTGCCATTTTCAGTTTTATTTTTCCACTTCCTCAGAGACTTCTGGAGGATTCTGTTCCCCTGACTTACAGGATGCTGAATTCTCCAGGTTCCCACACATACTCCTTAAGTTAGCCCATCCTGTCTGCATTTTCCACATGGAATATTTCCATTCACTTATCTAATTTATTTCCAACTACCAAATGTAATGCTGATGGGGATAAGCAAACCAAAACTGTGGCCTTCTCCTTCTCTAAATGGAACCCTAAATTTCCCAGGTCAATTGAATTTAAGATACTAGGATTATCTTTGACTTCCCTGTATCCCTGACCTCCAGTGACATTTATGACCAAGTGGTAAATTAGGAAGCAAAGGGCAAATCTGTAAAAGATGTTTACTTAACTCATTTTCTTTTAAGCTATGATGTTATCCCATTCTCTCTTATATCACTTCACAATGCCCCCTGGCTTTGTTGATATGTATGTTATTATGGCCTAAAAGGTCTATGTGCTTTATTGGAGGCGTCTATTTCTCCGCAGTTCAAGTGGCTGTCTGTCTTACAGTGAATAGTCGTGTCTGTAAAAGACTTTGTAAACCTAGACGCAAGGTTTTACTTGCTGCCTGGCCCAACCCTGAACTGCATTTTTGGGAAGAGCAAGATTTGTTCTGACTTTCTAAAGCATTACCTCCTTGGAAAGAAAAGCCATAAATCTGCAATGTTTAAATAACTGTTTCTGAAATTATTTAATTAAATCCAGAAACATGTGTTTGGGAGACATACTTCAAGTATAGGAATAGAGGAGGGGTCAGCATTGGTTAGTCACTGTGGAAGGTTCCCCCCAAAATGAGACTGAATGGGGATGAAAACTAGGTAAAATTGAATAGAGCACTAAGGGGAGACAGGGAAACTCAGGCCCAGCTCTTCTTCCTTCTTTTATTTATTTATTTTTTCAAGATGTCCGTTCTCTCTCTTTTTTTTTTTTTTTTTTAATTTTATTGTTGTTGTATTACATCCATCCCCTTTTTGCTCCCCTCTGTCCCCCTCCCCACCCACCCATTTCCCCCAAAGCTTCTTCCTTCTTTTAAAATGGAGAGAGACAATGAGCTACACCTGGCAGGGCAAGAAGCATCCCTGTGCCTGTAGGTAACCCCCTCAGAAGTGCCCCAAACCAGCTTTGGCTAGGTGCTGTGCTGGGCGCTTTTACAACCAGCAGATGAGGCCTGGCTGTGAGGTGTCCCAGATGGTGGGAAAGGAAGGTGCCACCCTCTCTGCCAAACACTGTCCTAAACACAGGACCTGAGGAAGGGCTGGCAAGGAAGGTAGATTGCACTACCTTCCAAGTAAATCCACTGGCAGGCATGTAGTTTTGCAAATGAAAACAGTAGGCCAGTGTTTTATAGTTCTCCACTTCTTCCTTTGGCTCCTTCCTCTCCCACTCTTAAATGGAAATGAGGTTTCCTTGATGCACAGGATCTCTATTTTCAGAAAAGATAAACAAGGTCCCTTGATGGGAGACTCCCAACAGAAATAGGCTCCTAAGGAATGGAAGACTAAAAATACATTTAAATGTTGCTAAGTTAATAAAATAAGACAGCCAATACCAAACCCCTAGACTTAATTCACTTTACCATGACATCATTGAAAGAAAATGAGAACTAAATAAAGAGGGAAACTTCCAGAGAAGTCCACGAGAGGACTCTGGGATCTGAGCTCAGATCTCTGAAAGGTAGACCATGTGGGTGGAGGGAGGAGCTCAGAATAAGCACAGAGCAGGTCAAGAACACCAAGACTAGAACAATTCAGGACTTGAAAGAAGGCATCTAGATAATGAGGAGGTCGTGTTGGTCTACAGGTAAGTAGGACAGCAGACCAAGTGTTTGGGGTAACATGTGCATTTGAGGTGCAGGAATCCTGGGTTTGGGACCCTAATTTTGTAACACCAGACAAGTTACTGAGCCTGTTTTCCCAGCTGTAAAAGTGGATAAAAACACCTCCCTTTGAAGGTTGCTATGAGTATTAAAACACATTAAAGGAGTATGTAGGAGGTATGTGTGCATAAAACAGGTACAGGGTACATGCAATAAAATGGCAAAATTTTAGTAAAATAAACAACATACCACAAAGGGTTATATTTTGAAATAAATTTATTCTTATATGTAAATACATAAACATAGTTGTTATTTTTTAAATTGTTCAAAAACGTCTCCATTTGATGCAATAATAGACTCGATTCAACTTGGGAATCTTGAGCACACTTTAATTAACTTTATCCATGGACATCATCATGTTTTCAATCTTAGCTTTAACAGCCTCTTTATTGGAATGAGGTTGTTTATTAACTTCTCTCTCACAAATGCTCCATACATAATAATCTAAAGGATTTATATCTGGTGAATTAGGTGGCCAGATTTTCTTTGAGCATAATTCAGGAACATTGCCACTGAGAAATTCTTGCACCTTTTTGGCATTCTGTGCTGGTGCACTATTTTGGTGAAAGATAAAATGACATCCATTTGCAAGTTGCTTCATCCATGGTACAACTACTTCTCTCAAAACGTCAAGGTAAACTCAGCAGTCACCTTCAAGACTTGTGGAAACAAATGTGGGGTCATGATATCCCCTTCATTGTTGACAACACCTAACACCATCACTATAGCAGGAAATTTTGTCTTCATGACAATTGGGACTTCATGAAGATTCTCACAGAGCCACCTGTTATTTCTTCTGTTGACTGTTTGATTCTGCTGAGAATTCTTTGCATCAGAGAAGAAAACCAGAGGGTTTTTTTCTTTGGGATTTTCAGTTTTGTTAGCAGTTTCCTTGCTTTTTCAAAGCACCTTTCCTTTGTCTACTGTGTCACAAACTGGCCTCTTCTAAGAACATACAATCTGTATCTGATATCTTCAGCAATAATCTTGCAAACTATTGCATCCAACATCTGCAGTTCTCTTGCTGTGGAGTGCATTGACTTTCCTGGATCTTCATTGATGATCTCCTGGATTCTGAGTACAATATCTGGACTTGTGCGGTCCTTGTGTATCTTATGTGTTTTCCTTATTGGTGTGGTGACATCAGGATCAGCATCATACACCTTCTTCACATTGTAAACTGTATGTAAAGGGATGTTTTTGAAGTCCGCAGTTTCCTTAGCAGCTGGCCCTGCACGCAGTCCAGAAATGATGGTTGCTCTAACATTGTATTCCTTCTACATGATGGTTACTTTCAGAATGTAATACTTTATATCTGAAACAATGATGTTAAATCATAACCTTAGAAATATAATTTTTCAAAATTAATAAGCACATGAAATAAGGAGATGCAAAGTTATTATCAATGTATTGCGCGCACCCTATACTTCATACAGAGTGAGTGTTCAAGAAATGGAAGCTGCTCTTCCTCTCCTTCCTCTTCATCATCCTTTAGAGCAGGAAGGAACAAAGTAAAAGGTCAGGCTTCCCCTTAGAGCCCCAAGAAAAATGCTTATAATATCAAAGAGAAACAAGGATTCAGCCTTGTTTCCTTTTCCTAGGTGGATATTGTTCTTCACCTGAGAAAGATTAGAAACAACAGGATAAAAAGGTACCTGCAGCCCGAGAAGGTGAGGAGACTGAGAACCATGACGCCTGAGATGAGTTGGGCTCCTGCAGTACCGTGTGTGGGCGAGTGTGGGTGAGCATGAGCCCCAGAGCAAACTCTTTCTGAGCTGCTGTTACCTTATGGTCACTCATGACTCCCCCCACTGGACAGAGGCTCCTTGAAGCAGAAACTGTCTCATTTACTCTTCTTTCCCAAGTCCCAGCACAGGTGCTGCCCAGAATAGACACACAAATACAAATGTGCCCATCAAAGGAGGAACCAGAAGACTAGAGGTAGACAAATGTCCACATTTTCAAAATGGAAGAAGGGTAAAATATGGAAACTACAGATTCTTAAGCTTGATATTAATTAAAATAATAATAATAATAATAATAATAATAATAAAATCTTGTCCTGGCCAGTGTAGCTCAGTTGGTTAGAACATTGTCCCGTACACCAAAAGGTCATGGTTTGATCCCCAGTCAGGACACACACCTAGATTGTGGGTTCAGTCCCTGGTCCCAGTGCTTAGAGGAGAAAACCAATCAATGTTTCTCTCTCACAACGATGTTTCATTCCCTCTCTCTCTCCCTCCCTTCCGCTCTAACATCAATAAACTTGTCCTGGGGTCAGGATTCTTTTAAAAATCCAAAAATCTGGGAGACTGTTAAATAGCTGGTTGTAAAAATCTGCAGTTCATCTAGAAATGACCAGGAAATTTGAGCTTACTGTTGAAATCCACTAGAGTGATGAAAAGATTTAAACAGTGACTCCAATTGTATATTGCATTAATAGAAATATAGGGCCCTAAGCGATCATAGTCCTCTTGTATTTTGCTGCTCAGACCACAATACGTTCTGCTCTGAGAAGCTTGTTTTAAGAAGAATTCTGATAGACTGTAACGCACCCACAGGAGGGTGAACAGGGCCCGTCATTCGGGTCCCTGTAAAATGAGTGCAGTTGAGAGAAAATGTGGAAAAGGATCGGCAGGGCTGGCAGGAGGCAACAACACCATCTGCAAAGCTCTGATATGTAGGTGTTGCTCTCTCCCAAGCTACTCACCGCTGTGGAACGGGGACCCATGGGTGGAAGTAATAGAGCAAACTTCCATCCACAACAACAAAGACTTTCCCAGAAAACAGAATTGTGCTGCATCCAGATGCAAAGAGCATGCTTCCCTCCAGCAGTGGCTGGATAACCAGCTCGGGGAGGCTGTAGATGGGACTCCTGCGTCAGTCCAGGGGTTTGAACTGGGTGGTCTTCAACTCCAAGCCACCGTAACAGTCCCACTTCATTCAGGATGAATAGGACTGACTCTCAACAAGAAACCTTTCCAGACCAGGGCCACTGTGTGGAAGAGCTCCAGGGGGCTCCACTCACATTATTTCCCAGGCCAACTGCTCACCATAACCTGCATCTGCAACAGGGATTCCAAAGAGCTCGGCCATTAGCTTAAAGTGACTTGGCACCAGGGAGGGAGTGGTGCATCTAAAATTACTTCTGATTATTAGAAGATGATGTGTAAGTGAGTGAACTGATCCACATTGCATCATATGCTGTCTTGGCACATGTCAACTAACATGAACTGCAATCCGAGATGTCTTGAATTCCTCAAAATATCCTATCTCAAATTCCTCTCCTCCATTGTTTTTTTAGAACATTTAGTACCAATCTCCCACCTTTCAATAAAATCAGATACGAGTCAGAAATAAATTAATGGAAGTACATGAAATTAGACTATGATTTTTCTTTAGTTATTCTAGTTTAAAATTTTTCCATCATCATTTAGATTTAACTTGTGGTTTAGACAGTAAATTCCCATTACCTGTCCCTTTTCTTCTTCATTCTCTTTCATTTCCTTTCTTCTTCTTTTCCTCTAAGAATTTCAATTTTTTAAACTTTCCCAGGACTCAATTAACATCACTTAAAAATTTTTTTCTGGCACCAGCGAAGTCTTGGAGCTGTTGCATTTCATACTCAGCCAAACCCTGGAAACCAAACCTGTAGCCAAACATTTGGCTTTGGTTTAGAGGCAGAAGTCGAAAAAGGGAGTTGACATGCAGGTGTGGTGCAAAGCTGGCCTTAAAACTACAGATGGTATTGCCTCTGTGCCCTAGGGACCTGGAATAGACTGCAGTGAGCCACCCTGGAGGTGAAACAATGGTCATAAAATGGTTTCTCGATTTGTGAGTTTTGCTGAGCTGTCTCTTTGCACCATTTAGTGACTATTTAATAACACTAACAGTTCTTTGAGCTACATGGCTAACATTTGGGGAGTGAGGTTATATAAAACAAAATTGAATTATGAAAACAATTTTCTAGTTAGTTCTGGCATTTCTTTATTTCTGTTTATCTTTTTCCTGAAAGGAGCCATTTACCAGTTTCTCAACTGCTGTCTGCAGACCCCCAGACAATCAGCACGCACCTCTAAACAACAAGGGGTATTGTTTTGCATCTCTGGTCACCACCCAAAGCTTGACACACATTCAGTCATGGAAAGATCTAAAACCAAGTGTCCAAAGTGGCATTTTGAAGAAAACTATGGTAACTCATTGAACCCCACTTAAGTTTTCATAAAACTTCTCTCTTAACCTAGTGCTGTTGGAAGTGGTAGTCTTATTTAGATGTAGAAACAGCGTGAATTTAAAGGACAGAGGCACTTTCTAGTAAAACCGAAAATGTGCACACCATAAAAGCAAGCGATTCCACTTGTAGGTATATACTTTAGGGCAACTCTCCCACATGTGCACAGCAGTTAAAATGAGTAAACTAGATGCACATGTGCCCACATGGATAGATCTCAAGAACAACAGACTGAAGAATGCAAGCTACTGAAGACACGTTACTATGGTGCAATTTTTTTTTTTTAAATAAAACACAAAATATACATATAGGAGCATGGGTATACCCCAATTTCAGAGACTGCCTCTGGAGAGGGGACTGGAGGGAGACCAAAGTTTCTTCAACATTATCGACAATGTGTTTGCCTGAAAAAGAAAATATCTGAAGCACATTTAACAATTAAATTGAGTGACTATGACCAAACTTGGGCCTAATTTTCTATCCTTTCCTGTGTCTTTACATATTTTACAAGTTACAAATTAAGCCCAAACGAGGATTTAAGCACAGAGAAGGGAAGCATTGTCAAGCACCATGGAGGGTCTCTCCCAAGCCCAGCGGGGCGAGCAGTTGGCCTCCCAGGAAACAGCCAAGTACCGGGAGGGGGCGCTGTGCTCAGACCCAATCGCTTTGTCCTCTCCCAGCAGCCTGCTCCTAAGATTCTGTAAAAGGCTTGCTATTTAATGACTTAACTTCTTGTTAATGACTTAACATTCTACTTCCCTGGCACAAGCTTTTAATCCCACTTGGTAATAATATAAATTGAAATTTCCATTTTTCCTATTGATGTGTCACTTTGAGGCTCAAGTTTCCTCTTCTCTGTGTACATTGGATTCAAATGGCTATACCCAAACAGGACATAAAAACGAACGGCACATCCCACTCTCTATTTCAGGTGAAACTTTAATAAGTGCATATACCTACACATGGAGGGAACTCTGTTCGACAGGAACAGTTTATTTTCCCAACTAATTGAGTTAACACCTGATTGGAAATACCCACCAAGTTTTGAGGTTATATAAATGTTCCTTAGCATTGTTTTTGCTCAGCTAGTATTCAACTCTTCTCTATCCAGAGAGAGCAGCCTGTAAGGCCAGAATGACACACAGCTCTATAAAAACCCAGGAGCAGCCCCAGAAGTCAGTTTGAAGACAAGCATTCTTGGCACTGCATGTTGTACTGAGTCTGTGATTAGAGGCCTCGGGGAGTCCTGTGAGGGGGACAAAGAGGAAACAATCCCATGTTTGAGGTCAGACAAGTGGGGCTTCAGGTCCTAGGTCTGCCACTTGACCACGTGTGAGGTCTTGGGAAAGTTATCTAACATCTCCGATCTTCTGTTTTCTCATCAGTAATACTGACCTTATGGTGTGGTTAAGATTAAATGACATGGGTGATGTAAAATGCTTACCCAGGTGCCTGACATTGTTGGCATCAGAAAGCACAGCTGTGCATCTTTCTTCCTTGTCTCTAACAGAGACAGGCAGAGACATGTGGATGCTGCATGTAATGGTAAAGACACATGATCTGTGTGCGATGATTGACATAGAAAAATACTGCCCAGCTTTGTTTTGATGGGCACATCAAAGTTTTGCCTGGGGATGGTAACCATCTATACGCCCTTTACCCAGCAAAGGTCATCTCCTTGCATGGTGATTTGTCATCAGGAGGGCATCAAGATTAGTTCATTGTTCCAGCCAAATAACTCAATTGAGGCAACCTAGTAATACTTGTGGTATCAAGTGACACAATTAGGTCAATAAATTCTATGTACAGCCTTGTACAATCCTTGAGAAGGGAAGCCTCGGAGTGGATAGATTCAGGCTCCCATGCCATCCCTCTAACCTGGACTCTCTGTCCCAATGACCAGTGCTACTAGTAGGGGCATGTCTTAGCCCTCAGATCAGGGGGTCGAAAAAGTTAACATCCAGCTGGGCCAGCTTCTGGCTAGGGGTCCAGCCTGTTTTTCAGTCCCACTAGTGACTACTCCCTATTGCAACATCTTGAGTAAATAACTTACCTGGTTCGAAATGTCTTAGTCTTTAAAAATAAGGATGGCCCTGACCAGTGTGGCACATTTGGTTGGAGCATCATACTGCAACTGAAAGGCTGAGGGTTTAATTCCTCATCAGGGCATATGTCTAGGTTGGAGGTTCGATCCCCAGTCCCAGCACATGTGGGAGGAAACCAATCGATGCTTCTCTCTCTCCCTTCCTCTTTCCCTTCCCCTCTCCCCAAAAAGCAATTAAAACAATGTCTCTGGCTGAAGACTGAAAAAAAAGAGAATGTATAGTTTCAGGGCTTCTTGTTCTATGCATGTGTGATTGCACACTAAAAATACTATGTGTTATTGGTTCTAAAATATGCATTTTTTTTCACATTTTAACATTTAGGAAGTTAAGATGTAACTTACAATTGGTGACAATATAGATTTCTGTGAAATACAGTATTAAATTCATGGCAAATACTAAGTGCTATTTTATCAAGGGTTTCTACAGGAAAATTGAAATTGTCTGTCAAAATAGAGACTGGAAACAAGAGCTTACAATCCATGTAACTTCAGTGAAGATTGTTCACATAGAAAACACCCCAGACAGTTGTCCCAGAGGAAGGATTCTTATGGGTGTCCCTGAAGGTCCTTTTGGCCTTGCAGGGCTATGACGCACACTTTTATATCAGTTATGTGGTTTGTTATTTCATGTGCTCATTAAGTGGGTATAGAACATTTTGAAAAAAAAAATACAGTAGAAGCTGGTTTATGGGAAGGCATAGTAATATCGTACCTATTAAATAATTACGTGTAAAATTTCATTGAGTTGTTATGCTTTTGATATTCTGATTAGCTGAGTATTATTAGAACCATCACACATTATTTATCTTCAAATAAATATGTTTGGATGTTAAAACTGTATTCAGAATAACTTCATATTGGTTGATGCCTTTGAAGTTTTTTTTTGAAGCTCAAGTTACATCCTGTGAGTGTGGTGCCATCTTAAGGGAAAAAAATTATTATTTGTGCTCTAAATGAAACTTTCATGTTAATTCATTCCCTAGTAAAAGAGGATATATTACTGAATTATAATTAGCCATGACTTTTTGTTGCTGTTGACCTTATACGCATAAAATGAAGCCACTGGTTACTTGTAGATGACTTCCTTATTGTTTGATTTATCAAGCCTTCGTAATGATTCCAATACATGTCGTCTGTAGTCACTCTCACTATGGCAATTAGCACAACTGACGATTGAAGCGATTTTGAACCTGACTACCCCAGGAACAAGGCCCAGAGGTGTGAGGTGGTTGCTCTTAGGAAGCAATTCCCAGTGCCAAAATCTGGGACCAGTTATCACAAGGGCCATATTTCAGGTCTGGCTTTGATTTCTGGACTGTCCTAATTGACAGTAGGAATCTCAGTTTATCACATATGCCATGAATTTGTTAGTCTGAATGCTGTTTCTATAAACATTTTTATTGGTTCATCATTTCTGAAATTATGCAGTTTATGACTTGGTCCTATTTTGGGTAACAGCAATTACTTATGAAAGCTGCTAGATAGTTTCTGTCAAGCTTAATTAAACATTTTCTGCAGGGAAACTTCTTAAAGAATTTGTAAACTGTTGCCTGCTGATATCATATCCCAAATATTACTCATAAAATGGAATTTCTACCAGTAAAAATAACTCAGAGGCATCAAATCTCCAAATCTGGAAGCCAGTTGACTCCTTTTAGACAAATTCCATATGGCTCATTACCTCATCACAGCTCAGCATTTGGCCTTGTGTATTATTTATGAGTGGGATTCACTTTTTTTCCTAATGTGTTCTAAATCTTTTTTTTTTAATGTCTACTCTATTTTTTACTACCATTCTTTCATAAATTTTAATGATGTGAAAAGTAGCAAAGAACCAATGGAGAGGCTCAGCATAGCAGCCTTTGTAAGAAGCCATGATAAAGAGCTTACTTATCAAGGGAGATTTTTGTCCTGATTATGAAATTGGAGGAAAATCTAAAACTTTAAGGATGTCTTGGACTGCACAGTATTGGAAATGTGGAGGGACCTGAGGCTAAGGGAAGGCCCAGTACAAGAGTAGCTATGGATTTAGATTGAAGCAAAGTTTGCTTGTTGGGGCCCACTTTGAGTTGGGCAGAGTTTTGACTGACAGAGAAAATAAGTGACAGCAATTCACAAAGAACTTTGAGTTGAGGACTGATATAATGGAAGCAATATTTTAAGAAAATTAATTTGGTGGCATTGTGGTATTAGAGGGAAAGGGTAAGGACGAGGAACATTGGGAAGCAGGAAAACCAGTTTCTATTAAAAAAAAAAGTCAAGGAGTAAGGTGATGACTGAAGAAGGTAATAACTAAGGCCACCCGAGTGTCAGTGTCACACCTTTAATAAGAACCACAGCTGCCATTTACTGAATGCTTACTATGTGCCAGGCATTGTGCTAAGTGCTCTATGTAGATTATATCATTTGGTCATTGCACAACCTCATGAGGGAAGTACTATTATTAATCCCATCTTGTAGATGAAAGAAAATTTAAATGATTTCCCTAAGTGCTTGGTAGAAGTAGAATCTCACCTGATACCTGGACCCCTGATGAAAAAGAGGGATATCAGAAATATTTGAAAGGCAGAAATGAGAACCACCCAATATTTGCTTCTCACTATACTTAGTATTATGGCATCTTAAAGTATTTTCTTATAAGAGTTTAAAATTTAACCAGAGAATTCCTACGACATGAAGCAGATAGGTGACATTGGTTGGGTTCTGGGGAAGCCGTCCGCGACTGTGCACCCAGGCTTGGTGGGGAGACAGCTGGGGGTCACACGGGGCAAGGGAGGGATGCAGAATGGGTGGAGGTCACAGAGACTTTGACTGATCTTGCAGGGAGTTCTGCAGCTGGACTGATACTTCAGAGCTGCCCCAGTAAAGGCAAGGGACAGCTTTGTATCCCTGCACCAAGCAGTCAGTAGATGCTGGCTACCCTCAGGAAGGTTGGTGGCCTTTGAACAAATCAGCATCCTCATACTGATGACAGGTTCTAGAGAGGGTCCACGATGAACACCCAGCCCCAATCCTGCAGGGAATCCAGACAACACACTGCAGCATTGCTACACATATACAAACATACGTAATTTTGAAGGATCTCCTTTGCAGTATGTAAACAATATGTAAACACCTTAAGTCGTATTTTAGAGGAATACTTTCCTTTTAAATTACTGTTTGGTGGGGAGGAGATGCCCAATAAATCTGTCAGTACATTTCTTTGCCATGGAATGGTGGCCTTAATTCTTGATGAAAATAACATGGAAAGGCATTTGGTGTGTGGCTTAATTGAAACACTGTGTTTTGGACCCATTTGGTGTTAATGTGTAAATCCAATACTGTTTTCACACCTGCTCTCTTTTTTATGATGCCTTGTTTAAGCAGAAGTCTAGTCTGGATTTCTGGTTTCAGACTGAAGAAGGAGCATGGACTATCACTGCTGGCCAGGAATCCAACTCCTATGGTATCATGAAGTCATCCTTCAAGTCTGTTAAAAAGGCGGTGCCAAGCTGGCCTGCAGAGAGGAGCTGTGTAAATAGTGTCATGTGCAGAATCACTTAGGGAACACTCCGTTATTCCACTGCTGATCTAGACCCCACTATGAGGCACTAGCACCAAATACAGGCACACCTGAGTTTCCTCTCCCAATCTGATTCCTGTGGCTGGGGTGGGATCCAGTTATACCCTTTTTTTTTTTTTTTTTTTTTTTTTTTTTTTTTAACATTTTTAAGATTCACCAGAGTTTAAAACCCCTTTCTCGTGGGCCAGTGAAGACCTTTGATAAATCAGTCTATTCTGTGGGCATCTTTGGGAACATTTATAGAGCTTCTTTAACTTTCTCTTATTTATTTTCATCCCCTTAACCATTACTCAAATGAAGATGGTCCTTGTGTTTATCTTGATGGACAGCAAATAAGTGGGAACATGCAAACAGGAGTGTGTTTCTCTTTTATTCATTTGTGCATTGAGCAGTTAATATATTCCAAGCACTCCACAAAATGCTAGGACTACAAAGATGGAAGATTCAATCTCTGCCTTCAGGGAGCCACAGTCTGGGGAAAGGGGCAGAGACTGCCAGATGACATAGTGCTAAGACACAGGAGCTGTGAAAGCACAGACCTGTAGTCCCTAAGCCCTGCCCTGAGAATCAAAGAGGGCTTCCTGGAGGAGGTCTAGGGCCCTCTGCAGGACTGGAAATGGCTAAGTCAAATGAGGTGTTTCCATCCATAGTTGTGGCACATCTTTCTACTTACTTAGTCTTCCTTTATAACCTTTAAGAGGATGTATATACGTTTTTTCTGTAAAGATCTTTAAATTCAATTCCTAAATATTTATAATGTTTGATACTACTATGAAGAGTAAGTTACTATTTTTAAAGATTTTTTTTATTATGTTTAGAGAGACATCAATGTATGGGTTGCCTTTCACCTGCCTCCAGCTATGGACCTGGCTGGAGACCTGAGTTGCAACCTGGTTATGTGCCCTAGCTGGGAATTAAACCAGCGATGTTTGGGTTCGCAGGCTGGCGCCTTATCCACTGTGTCACCAGCCAGGGCCTGAGTATGTTACTTTTTATTCTTTTTCTGATTGGTATGTTGGGTATAGAAAACTACAGTTGACCTTGGTATAGTATCTTGTATCTTACAACTCTAAGCTCGGTGATTTTCTTGGGTTTTCTATATAGATAAGTGTAATGTCTACAAACAATGGCAGTCTGATCTTATCTCTTCTAGTCCTTATAGTTCTTATTTTATTTCCACGTGTTATTGCACTGGCCATGACCTCCATATATTATTGGAGAGCAGCAGTAATTGTGAGGATCTTTGTCTTCTTCCAGACCATAAAGGGAATATGCCTTAATTTTCTCTTTTAAGAGTGATGTTTTCTGTGGGTAGGTGTTGATAGATAACCATTTTCAGTTTCAGGAAGCACCCTTCTAAGGTTTTCTAAGAATGTTTTATCTTAAATATGAATTGAACTTTAATGGATGGTTTATTTAAATTGCTTCTTTTGAAATGTCCATACTGGTTCTTTAGAACAGCAGTCAGGGACCAGTTTCGTGGAAGACAATTTTTCCATGGATTGGGCCGGGGGGCAGGGGGGCTTTGTAGACTGCCACCAGATGCAGCTTAATTGTCACTTGCCCTTCACTGATATGGTTTTGATATGAGACCGAAAACAATTGTTTTACTATGTTTGGGGAATCCCAACCCACAGTAAAATCCCTCAGTGTCACGGATGAACCAATGACCATCCCGAACATCTCTGTGTGACGGGAAGAAGATCTGGCTAGTGGCTCAAGGCCAAAGGCCCAGTTTTTTGTTCCCAAAGGTCTTTTATTGAAAGGGGTAAACTTGGAGGCATGTAGCTTGTCAATCAATGCTAATTATAGGGGAGCAGAAAAACAAGTGAAGGGGCAGGGAGATCTCACTCAGGTCAGGATGTGCATTCAATTTTAAAACGGTTCCACTGTCCATGCAACAAAGGATCAGGCCTGGTGAGAGGACAGGCCAGGGCTTTATGGTAACTAAAGTATTTACCCATGATCCAGTCCCCTTCCCCCCAGAGCCACTGGTTTTACGTGGAAACATGTATGTCGCCGGCATTCCCGGCCTTCCAGTTTGGACTTACAGGTTTAGCCTGGCCCACGCAGGATTCCAAGTTTCTGTGTTTTTCCCAGGTGCGCCCCAACAACTATGGTATCTGTGCAGTCAAACCTCTCTGCTAATAATAATCTGCATTTGCAGCTGCTGCCCAGCACTAGCTAGCTAACCACTTCAACGCTACCTCAGATCATCAGACAGTAGATTCGCATAGGAAGTGGTCAACCTAGATCCTTCATATGCGCAGTTCACAGTAGGGTTCACTCTCCTATGAGAACCTACTGCTGCCATTGATCTGATGGGAGGCGGAGCTCAGTAGTACTGTGAGCAATGGGGAGCTGCTGTAAATACAGATGAAGCTTCGCTCATTCACCCACCACTCACCTCCTGCTGTGCAGCCCAATTCTAACAGGCCACTAACAGTACGTTGGTGGCGGGGAGGGAGGAGCTGCTTAAAAACCAGTGATGGGATTTACACTTACAGATTTATCAGATTTTGTGTCATCCTTAACATTCTGAAATAAAAAGCACTTGATTGTATTACCCCACTTCTAGATTTCATTGGCTAATATTTTACTACAGGTTGTGGCATATTAAAGTAGGGAACATTGGCTTATTATTTTTGGTTCTCTCACTGTTGATATCCAGCTTTGGAGTAGGCATTAGTATGATCAGCATCTGTTCTTTTTCCATGCTCAGGAGCAACTTGTAAAATGGGTATTATCTGTTCCCTGAACATTTGGTAAAATTTACCCGTAAAATCATCTGGGCCCTGGGGGAGGAGGGGAGAGAGGCACAGGGAGATCATCTGTGTCTGCATCAGTTCAGTTAGTGTCCATTGGCCTGTAAGCCCTCTGTGTCCTTGTGTTGGTTTTGTCCCCTATGGCCCTTAGATGCCCAAGGAAGAAAAGGAACATCCACCTGGGTGTTGCAGGAAGAGAAATAGCGCCCCAGAGCTGTCAGGAACTAAGAGGCACCCCACCTCTGAGCCAGGGGACTGTGAGAATCCATGTCTGTGTGAAGGGCACACAAATGTCTCTTCTCTGTGTGTCCTATTCATCCTAAGAAGGGAGCCTCAAGAGGCAAGATGCTTAGATCACCTGCACTTGTGTAGGGCGAAAACTCTCTGATCCCTTCACCTGTGACAGGGCCAGTAGTTCTTTTTTTTTTTTTTTTTTTTTATTTTT
>PVIW01013071.1:0-29080 GCA_004026585.1 Noctilio leporinus | reverse complement strand
GATTTGTTGATGATTGCCATTCTGACAGGTGTGAGGTGGTATCTTAATGCAGTTTTAATTTGCATCTCTCTGATGACTAGCGATGTTGAGCATTCTTTCATATGCCTCTGGGCCCTTTGTATATCTTCCTCAATGAGTTGTCTGTTCAGGTCCTTTGCCCATTTTTTAATTGGGCTGTCTGTCTCCCTGGTGTTGAGTCACATTAGTTCTTTATATATTTTGGAGATCAGACCATTGTCTGAGGTATCATTGGCAATTATGTTTTCCCATACAGTTGGTTTCCTTTGAATTTTGCTGATATTTTCTTGAGCTGAACAGAAACTTTTCAATTTCATATAGTCCCATTTGTTGATTCGTTCTTTGATTTCCTTCGCCCTTGGTGAAGTATCAATAAACATATTTTTGGGTAGGATATCTGAAAGTTTACTGCCTCTATTTTTCTCCAGGACCTTTATGGTGGCACTGCTTATGTTTAAATCCTTTATCCATCTTGAGTTTATTTTAGTGTATGGTGTAAGTTGGTGGTCTAGTTTTATCTTTTTGCATGTTGCTGTCTAGTTCTCCCAACACCATTTGTTGGAGATACTGTGTTTACTCCATTTGATGTTCCTTCCCCCTTTGTCAAATATTAGTTGACTATAGAGTCCTGGGTTAATTTCTGGGCTCTCTATTCTGGTACATTGATCTATATGTCCATTTTTATGCCAGTACCATGCTGTTTTGATGGCAGTAGCCTTGTAGTATTGTTTGAAGTCCAGTATTGTGATTCCTCCTACCTTGTTCTTTTTTCTCAAGATTGTGGTGGCTATTCCTGGGCGTTTTTTGGCTCCATATAAATTTTTGAAGTATTTTTTCTATTTCTGTGAAGTCTGTCGTTGGTATTTTAATTGGGATTGCATTGAATCTGTAGATTGCTTTGGGTAGTATGGACATTTTAATGATGTTAATTCTTCCCATCCACGAACATGGTATATGCTTCCATTTATTTGTGTCTTCCTTGATTTCTTTCTTCATTGTTCTGTAGTTTTCTGCGTACCAGTCTTTTACCTCCTTAGTTAAGTTGATTCCTAGGTACTTTATTTTTCTTGTTGCTATGGTAAATGAAATTTGTTTTTTTGCTTCTATTTCTGTTGTTTCATTATTGGTATACAAAAATGCTTTTGATTTCTGGATATTGACTTTATACCCAGCTATTTTGCTAAATTTGCTTATTAGGTTGAGTAAATTTTTGGTGGAGCCTATAGGGTTTTGTATGTACACCATCATATCATCTGCAAATAATGACAGTTTGACTTCCTCCTTTTCAATTTGGATACCTTTGATTCCTTTTTCTTCTCTGATGGCTATAGCTAGAACTTCCAAGACAATGTTGAATAGAAGTGGAGAAATGATTTCATCTTTGATCTCATTGTTATCCCATTCATTACTTAATAGCTTGTTATTCAGTCTCCATGATTTAGAGAATTTTTCTTTTTGCCCTTGAGATTGGTTTCTAGTTTCAAGCCATTGTGATCTGAGAAGATGCTTGGTATGATATCAATTTTCCTGTGTTAGTGGAGGCTTTTCTTGTGATCTACTATGTGGTCTAAGAGAATGATCCATGTACATTTGAAAAGAATGTGTATTTTGCTTCTTTGGGGTCAAAGATTCTGTATACATTATTTAGGCCCATTTCCTTTAAAGTGTTGTTCAATGTCACAACATCTTTGGGGATTTTTTGTTTGGAAGATCTGTCCATTGTTGATAGTGGAGTATTAAAATCCCCTACCATTAGTGTGTTGCTGTGTATATCTTTCTTAAAGTCCTCCAAGATTTTCCTTATATATTTTGGACCTCCTACATTGGGTGTGTATATGTTTACCAGAATTATTTCTTCTTGATGGATTGTTCCCTTAATTATTATGAAATGTCCCTCTTTATTCCTTTTATGGCTTTCATTGTAAAATCCAATTTGTCTCAAATAAGTATTGCTACTCCAGCTTTTTTTTATGTGCATTTGTTTGATTAGATTTTTCCATCCCTTCACTCTCAATCTGTGTCGATCTTTTGTTCTGAGTTGTGTTTCTTAAAGACAGCATATATGTGGGTTATGTTTTCTTATCCATTTGGCTGCCCTATGTCTTTTGATTGGTGCATTCATCCATTTACATTTAAGGTTATTATTGATTGATATTTATTCATTGCCATTTTCTCACTTTGTGCCTGTATTCCTTTTTGGCTTTCTTTGTTTCTTCACTTTACTTATTTATTTATTTTTAAAGCAGACTCATTCAGTTTTAAGTCAATAAATCTGTGATGAGCTACCAGGCTCAGGTGCAGCTTGGTTGGACAGATTCATTTGTAATTCAATGCATCTGTGATCTGTCACCTAGCTCAGGTGCTACTTGGTGGGGTAGATGAATTCAGTTGTAAATCAATGAATCTGTAATCATTTGCAAGGCCCAGGTGCTGCTGGGCAAGACTGACAAATGAAGTTGTAAAGCACTGAATCCAGGATCACCCACCAGGCTCATATGCCACTCATCAGGCGTGACTGACTGATCCAGCTATCAGTGCATTTGTAATCAGCCTCCAGGCCTGGGACCTGTTGGGCTAGAAATACTGCTTCAGGTACACACTATTGTATGGGTTCTCAGCTGCCAGGCTGATGCCAGATACCATAGGGTGGGAGAGATTGATTCAGATATAAATCAATGATTTGTGATTAGTAACCAGACTCAGGCATCACTGGGTGGGACCTACTGTTTCCAGTGGGCAAGGCTACTAGGACTTCTTAGAAGGAAGCTGCTTAGTGCAGAGTAGTCCATCTGAGGTAAGGAAGGTGAATCAGCACTGGGATCCCCATTGTTACTTCCCCACGTTTCTCCTCCAAGCCACCACTGCAAACTCTCCCCAAGTGTCTCCTGCCCGCTCTGCCTTCCCTCTGCTAGAGCCCAGAGTAAGTGGTTGCCAATGTATCTTTGTTCATGGTCACCTTAGTAGTTTTCTGTCTCTAGCATTCTCTTAGGTTAGTAAACCCTGTGGCTTTTTGTCTTTCACAGCTGTATGCTATTTTAGTCTTCACTGTGTTGCTGTAGTCTGGGTAACCCACCTGGGGACCATAACCCATCTTTCTCAGGTGGAACGCCCAGCTCCATTCCTTCAGCTGCTGCCTCTGGTGGGAGACCAGCCAGCCCTTCACAGTCAGCCCCCTCGAGTTTCTGCAATTCCTACAAGTCATGTTGTGATGAAGTGTCTTCTCTTCTGTCTGTAGTAATTATAAGGCTTCTTTCCAACTGGTGTTCTGTTGGTAATTCCAGATGATTTCTTCCCAATTAAATTGTAATTCCAGATGGGTCACGGGAGGAGATTGGTATAGCTCCACTTACTCCTCTCCTGTCTTGTCCACCCCCCTTATACCTGGTCCATTTTAAAAATTAGGTTGCTTGGTATTGAATTGCATGCATTCTTTATATATTTTGGATATTAACCCCTGTTAGAGCTGTTTGAAAATATCATCTCCTATTTGGTTGGTTGCTATTTTATCTTCCTGATTTTTATTATTATTATTTTTTTTCTGTGCAGAAGCTGATATATGTAGCCCTATTCACTTATTTTGCCTTAGGGGTCAAATTCATAAAACATTTTCTATTTTCAAGGTCTATAAGTTTAATGCCTATGTTATTTATTGTTTCACATCTTGAATGTAGGTCTTTGATACATTTTGAAACAACTTTTGTACAAAAGGACAAACTATAACCTAATTTCATTCTTTTGTATGTGACTTTCCAAATCTCCCAGTATCATTTACTAAAGAGGTTTTCTCTTCTCCATTGTGTGTTTTTGGTTCCCTTGTCAAAAATTATTTGCCTATATACCTGATATTTTATTTTTGGGCTCTCAATTCTGTTCCATTGGACTGCATGTCTTTTGTTCTGCAAATACCATGCTATTTTGATTATTATAGCTCTGCCACATAATTGGAAGTTGGGCATTGTGATACCTCTAGCTTTATTGTTTTTCTCAAGATAGCTTTTGATATTTATGGTCTTTTGTGGTTCCACACAAATCTGATAATTATTTGATTATAAAATGACATTGGGATTTTGATGTGGATTGCATTAAATCTGTATATTGCTTTGGGTAATATGGCTATTTTAACTATGTTGAATCTTCCAATCTATTAACACAGAATATTCTTTCATTTCATTGTGTCTTTTTCAACCTCTTTTAATAATGCTTTGCAGTTTTCAGTATATAGGTCCTTCATATCCTATGTTAATTTTATTCCTAACTATTTTGTCCTGGTTACAATTGCAAAGGAATTGTTTTTTTCATTTCTTTGCCTGAAGTTTCATTTTTAGTGTGTGGGAATGCAATGGATCTTTGTACATTGATTTTGTATCCTGAAACTTTACTTTATTTGCTTATACTTAGCCTTCTCAAACTTTTTCAAAAATGTGAAGAAGGTGCAATAGTTCCTAGCATATTTTATGAGGCTGACATAACCCTGATACCAAAACCTGTCAAGGATAACACACACAAAAAGAAAACTACTAACTAATATCTCTGATGGATACAGATGTGAAAATCATAAACAAAATACTTGCAAAAAGAAATACAACAATACATTAAAAAAATAATAGATCACAATTGAGTGAGATCCATTCCAGGAGCAGAAGAATGGCTCCTCAATGTATACACCACATTAACAAAACAAAGGATAGTCCTGATTGGTGTGGCTCAGTAGATTTCACACTGGATTGTGAACCAGAGGATCTCTGTTTTAATTCCTGGTCAGGGCACATGCCTAGGTTTCATGTCAGTTCTCTGGTTAGGGGCACACAAGAGGCAACCGTACATTAATGTTCTTTTTTTCTCTTTCTTGCCCCTTCCCCTCTCACTAAAAATAAATAAAATCTTTAAAAACAGAGGATAACAAGAACCTAGTATAAAGGAACCATGGACATGGACAACAGGGGGGATTGACTTTGGGGGAATGGGTGGGTGGAGAGGGGGACAGAGGGGAGCAAAAAGGGGATGGATGTAATACAACAACAATAAAATTTAAAAAAAATCTAACAGAAGTTAAAAATATATATGTAAACATAAAATTAGAAAATATAAATAAAATTGACTATTGCTGCAAAAAACAACAACAACAACAAAAAAAAACACAACAACAGAGGATAAATGGGGAGGGGGACGGAGGGGAGTAAAAAGGGGATGGATGTAATACAACAACAATAAAATTTTTAAAAAACCCAGAGGATAAATATCATATGATCTTACCAATAGATGCAAAAAAGCATATGATAAGATAGATATAACATTTATTTATAATTAAAACAGTCAATAAAATGTGTATAGAAAGAAAGTACCTCAACATAATAAAAGCTGTATATGGGAAACACTCAGACAATATCATTCTCAATGGTGAGAAACTGAAAGCTTTCCCTCTAAAATCAGAAACAAGATAAGGATGCCCACACACCACTCTTATTTAACATAGTTTTGGAAGTCCTAGCCAGAACAATCAGACAAGAGAAAGAAATAAAAGGCATCTAAACTGAGAAGGAAAAAGAAAAAAAAGTCACTTTTTGCAGATGAAATTATTTTATATATAAAAATCTATTTTATGCATTGTGGTTTAATGGACAAGTACTTTATTCTTAAGCAACTGGGAGTCTAAGAATTACCTGTAATAGTGACATAAATGATGCTACCTATAATTTAATTTCACCTAAAAACTTGAGTTTAGAGCCTGTAGAGCCAAAAATGACTAAAAATTTCATACTTTTACCCTTGTATGCCCCAGTATATGAAGGAGAGTGAGACCAGAAAGGTTGAGGAATCTCTCCTGCAAAGCCTTCCACCCAGGTAGGCTTCTTACCCACACCTAGCTTGCCCATCTATCTTTGTTCTAATGGCTGTATGCTTACCAGCAGGTGACTCTAGTCACTCAAAGACAGTGTCCATTGCTGACATATGAAACAATGCTCATTATGTATTAATTATGCCCAATGGAACAAGGCTTTGTGTCACAACTGTGTCAGATGCTTACTGCTCTGTAGCTCAGCTGTCTTCCTTTGACCATGTCATGGTCTTGGGATAGGAAGAGGTGCTGACAGATTCAAGGAAGGGGAAAGTGGTGAATGGGCCAGAATTTGGGTTCTGATAGTCTGGGTCAACTCCTGATTCTGCCACATACAAGATGCGCATTAATAGATTGGTCACTTAACTCAAGTGCTAACTTCTAGTGCTTGCTTTACTTTGATTCTACACCTTGATCATGTTTCTGCATCTTCAGTGGTCTCTGCAGCAGGCTGCTGCACAAACAGCTACAACCAAGGCAAAGGGAACATCCTCCACAGGAAAATCAGGATATCAAGAGGTCCCCAGGACCCTAGTGTGCTGAGAAGGAGGGCAAGGGAGCCAACAGCTCTGGCAGAACAAAGAAAAGCTACCATCTTGTGACATATGGCCCTTTTTAATCCCAAATGGTATGTCTGGAGAAACAGGTTATATTTGTTACTTTATGAGAAGGAAAATTTTTAATCATTTACTTAGCATGTTGGCTCACTACTATGATTGATCTTTTTTATTAAATAAAAAAAAATTATTCATTATGTTTACAGGGAAGGGCAGGGAGGAAGGAAGAAAGGGAGGGAAACATTAATGTATAGTTGCCTTTCACCTGCCTCCAGCTACAGACCTGGCTGGAGACCTGGCTTGCAACCTGGTTATGTGCCCTAATTGGAAATCAAACCAGTCACCTTTGGGTTCGCAGGCCTATCCACTGAGCCACCAGTCAGGGGTGTGATCTTCTTCTTTTTCCATATATTTTTAGCTATTTCTGTTTATTTACACCTGTCATATTTATTTATTTATTGTTTTAAAAAATTGTTATATTTTTAATTGATCACAGTTGACACTACCACCAAATTTATAGTTATATACACTTCATTAGGTTGTTGTAGCATTTTTCTTTTAAAAATATATTTATTTTTATTAATTTATTGTTGTTGTATTATACTTATTTCATTTTTCTCCCCATTGCTCTTCTCAAGTAATCTTTATTAAAACACACTGTAGGACAAAACAAGACAACTGCAAAGTTCTCTTTCTGTACTCTACAGAATCTTAGGCTATTTATCTTCCCATACCCTCTCAGAACCATTCTCTTTGGACAGTCAGTCTGAGTTATATACCAACCACTTCCTCTTCTCATGTCCCTCTTCTGTCTCCAGTCCTTCCCATTTGGCTTTGCTCTTACCACTCTGCCTTCCCACCCAGAACAGCTTAGGAGCCCACTTTTTACCCCAACCCTTGCATCCCTCAGAGTTCGTAAGGCTAGCCATCCTTCTCTGCAGGACAGCCCTGGATCTGAACTTCATCTGTCCCTCTCCTCACCTTCCTTTCCCCTTAGGTTCTGTCTTCCTTAGTTCCTGCTGGTGATTCCACATCTACTTGCCCTTAATCCTCTTGAGTGCCATTTCACAGGTCACAATGGCTAGCAAACATCTCCATGTTACATTCTATTGGGACTGACTACACTGACAACAGCAAACTACAGAATTTAACACAGAATTCCTGGCTGTCCTCAATTCAACCTGCATATGTCTTTCCTGCATCGCTGAAACAGTCCCACACTGTATCTGCTTCCCTTACTAGCAACCCTTTTCCTATACTGCCTCTGGCTATGTGATTTTTTAAAAGCTTCATGATGCTGCTTCTTTGTCTAAATTCTTCAGGGCTCTACATTCTTTTTCTTTTTCTTTATTTATTTAAAAGATTTTATTTATTTTTTCTTTTCAGAGGAAAGGGCAAGGAGGGAAGAAGAAAGGAAGAGAAACATCAATGTATGCTTGCCTTTCACCTGCCTTCAGGTAAGAACCTGGCTGGAGACCTGGCTTGCAACCTGGTTATGTGCCCTGACTGGTGAATCAGTCCAGCAACCTTGGGGTTCTCAGGCCGTCACCAACCCACTGAACCACACCAGCCAGGACTTTTTAATTATATTTTATTGATTATGTTATTACAGATGTCCCAATATATCCTCTTTTGCTCCCCTCCACCTAACATCCCCACTCCCTCAGGCAACCCCCAACTATTGTTTGTGTCCATGGGTTATGCATATAAGTTCTTTGGCTACTCCATTTCCTATACTTTACTTTACATCCTCATGGCTATTTTGTAACTACCAATTTGTACTTCTTAATCCCCTCACTTGTTCACCAATTACCCCATACCCTCCTCCCATTTGCCAACCATCAAAATGCTCTTTGAATCCATGATTTTGTCATTGGTCTTCTTGTTTGCTTAGTTTGTTTTTTAGATTCAATTTTTGATAGATATGTATTTATTGCCACTTTATTGTTCAGAGTTTTTATATATTTTTACAGGGAAGAAAGAGTAGAGTGGATGAAGCCAAGAATCAAATCAATGATTTGAAACACATGGAAACAAAATTCAACCAATCAGAATAAGAAGAAAAAATACAAACAAAAAATGAAGATAGTGTAAGCAGATTCTGGGACAACTTCAAGTGTTCCAACATTCATATTATAGAGGTGCCAAAAGGAAAAGAGAAAGGGAAAGAAATTGGAAGTCTTTTAGAAAAAATAATAAAAATTTCCCCTTATTTGGTGAAGAATATAGATATGCAAGTCCAGGAAGCATGGAGAATCCCAAACAAGATAGATGCAAAGAGATCTCCTCCAAGACACATTAAAAATAAAATGCCAAACATTAAAGATAAAGAGAGAATCTCAAGAAGCAAGAGAAAAGCAGTTAGTTACCTACAGGGGAGTTCCCATAAAACTGTCAGCTGATTTCTCTAAGGAAACTTTGTAGGCTAGAAGGGGCTGGCAAGAAATATTCAAAGTCATGAAAATCTGGTACCTACAGCCAAGATTCCTCTACCCATCAAAGCTATCATTCATAATAGAAGGGCAGATAAAGAGTTTCTCCAGACAATAAAAAACTAAAAAAATTCATCATCACCAAACTATTATTGTATATAATGTTAAAGGGACTTATTCCTCTTAGAGTCTGTATTGCTCTGTGGCTATGGTGCCCTGGTCTCAGGCCACCTCTGGGTTCTGCTTTTGCTTTATAACTGTGTTTCTCAGAACCTTTCCTCAGAATATGTGTCCATGGCAAGCAAGGCTTGTTGAAATGTAGCTTCTCTGTGCTTAAACAAGTCTGGAGTAGAAATCCTTAAATCTGCATTTTCATTTCCTCCAGATGATTCCTATGTACAATGAGATTTGAAAGCTTCTATTCTACATGCTAAGTTTTTGGGAATGAAGCTCTGTTTCCCAAAACCTGGCCTGAGCTTCCTTCCTATATCAAACTCTAGCCCTGTAGGTATTGACTTAGGACCTCTCCAGGGATCAGTTTTCAAAGCAGCTAGGGAGAAGCCCACCCTCCTTCTCTCTCCATCCTAAAAACTTCCTCCAGAGTGCTGGTTTCCTGGCAGTAGGGAACATGAGAAGGTGAGGATGACCTTGCCAACAGCCTCTAGGTGGCTTTGGGTTGCAAAAATATAATTTTTCTAGGGCAGTTCATAAATGTGTGCCAGCAAACAGAGAAATAAATGTTATTTGCAGGGAAGCTGAATTCCTGAAGATAGGGACTGCATCTAAGCACAGTGAAGCTGCAGGGGAAGGGTCAGAGGCAGGAATCCAATAGCGGGAAAGAAGGGCAGGCCTATTTTGTTGGTTTCATGTTCAGAGGGGATGGAGACTCAGCATTCCATGAACATATGGGGCACAGGCCTTCCACCTTGAAATAAAGTAGTGTTCCTGGGTTGGTAGGTAGAGAAGATAGAAGACCATCCCAGTCGACAGTGATTCAGGACATTGTTTTATGCCCAGAAATACTTCTCCAGTATGGATTCTAGTGTGTGGGAAAAGGGTGGGCCAAAAAGGGATCCCATCTTAGTTCAGATCCATAGGAGACAAAATAAACTTTTAACTAATATTGCTATTATATAGTTAACAAGTGCTATCCCCATGATTACTAAAGTGAATGAGAAATTATATTTGCTTATGAGCCCTCTTTTATACTCAGGAAAGAGTATCCAGGGTTCGTTGAACTCTGATGGCTATCAGAATGACCTGGGGCCCTGGATAGGTTGTTCAGTTGGTTGGAATTTCAATCCATACATCAAAGGTTGCGGGCTTGATTCCTGGTCAGGTTACATACGTGAGGCAATTGATCAATGTTTATCTCTCACATTAATATTTTTCTTTCTCTCTTTGTCTCTCTCTCTTAAATCAATAAACATATCCTTGGGTGAGGATTAAAAAGAAGGATCACCTGGGGAGCTTTGTGAAACTCCAATGCCCATATCCTGGTCTTCTCCAAGATGCCTGAGGCTCTGTGGTCTCTGTGATCATCTAGGTGATTCAGGAACAGATCCAAGCCTGAGAATCACTGACTAGACAATACGAAATCCTGTAGCATGTTTGCAGGATAGACACACTACCTGTGTAGATAGAATTGCAACCAGGCTAGAAGGAAGAATAGTTGAAATGTCTCTTGAGGCCTGACCCAGAGTTTTCAACCCTGGCTGTTTATTAAAATCAGCTGGGGAATTGAAAAATAAAGATGTATGACTCCTCTCCTAGAGATGTCTGTTTTCCATAGTCTAGGGTGGGGCTTACACTGCTGAATGTGAAAGCTCTCTAGGTTTCTAATGTGCAGTCATGGCTGGCAAGAGCCTAGGCCCATCCAGTTTCTGTCATTTTCATCTTGGTTTTTTAGAAGCCATCTTTGCTTACAGGTAATGCTTTAGAAAAGTCATTCAATAGATTGCAGCCTTACATGTTTAGACTAAGAACCAGATATTAGGAGTTGTTAGCATGATCTACCCATAGACACTCTGAGGATGATTCTATTGTGGTAAAAACAAGATATTTGTTAAAAGTTGGACTTTGCTTTCCACATAGTGCCCTACCTTGCCTCCCCACCACCTGAAACATGACAGAAGAATGATGATTTATGCAAATGAACAAACTTCCAAAGAGACTTGTCAAAAGCCTGAGAACATCAACTGTCTTTAAAGAGAGGATAGTGGATGGTGGTGACAGGTTTAGCTTACTCATTTTGTTTGCATAGACCTTTACTAGACAATGACTGCTCACCTACATGTCTAAGACTTGTACAGAGGCAATAAAGGAGAAGAGCTCACACAGAGAGCTGCTGTTGACAGAAACAAATCTTTAGGACTGGTGATCTCTTATTGTGTGTTTTTTGTTCCTAAAGGCTTAGCTCCATTGAGAACTAACAGAACAAAGGAAGAGGGACTTGCCATGTGAGGCAGATTGTGCTTTGTGTCATAGAGGATGAGGGTTTGGCCAGTGCAGCCTGGAGTCTGCCAAGTGCCTGAAGACCCTACCAGAGACCTGCTGTTATGTATACCCAGCTGACCTCTGACTTCCCCAAGGGCCACACCCACTTCCAATGAAGTGGACTCCCTTCCTTTACTGGCCTCAGAGTTCAGAGAAGTTCAAGGTTGATCCAATAGCAGGATGATAATACCACATGGTCCTGCAGTGCCACAGGGCAGTGTGGACACTGGATCCTGTATTCACCAAACAGGCAGGGTTTGCTCTCAGTGAACATTCTGCTTAAATGGCCCAACTTCTTCACACATAGGTCCTGTAGGGACATTGTGGTTTTCATAAATAACAGGCCAAGGGTATAAGAGAGTGGAATGTGACTTTAATTTATCTTAAAAGAACAGACCAAACAACACACAGTACACAAAAACATGCACTTGTCCAGAATAGTCCTTCTTTCTGAGCTGTTCTTGGGCCATTCAAACTATCCCGTGGCATATGATGCAGTGAAAGGGAAGCACTGAGAGAATCAAGCAATGCCAGCTTTACCCTGGAGCCTGAACTTAAAATCTATTTTCCCAGAACAGTGATTGGAGAACAGGAATGATAAGGGCAGCCTATTTCCCTCTTTGCTCTATGGGTTCTATATTCAGAGCATCTGCAGAGAAAGCTTACATATGTATGTATTTTTATTGTCTTTTTTCCATTCCCATTTACTCACTCCCCTTACATGCCTCTCCCCACTCAAAATCACCACACTGGTGTCCATGTCCAAGAGTTCTTTTTCAGTTTTGCTCAATCCCTCCACCTCCTATGCTGTCATCCTGTTCTCCATCTATAAGTCTGTCTCTATTTTGCTTGTTAGTTCATTTGTGAAATCATATAGTATTTGTCTTTTTCTGACTGGCTTATATCATTTAGCATAATGTTCTCCAGGCCCAACCTTACTGTTGCTAAGGCTAAAATTTTCTTCTTCTTCTTTTTTATTTTATTTTATTTTTGTTTTAAATTTTATTGTTGTTGTGTTACATCCATCCCCTTTTTGCTCCCCTCTGTCCATAGTTGTTTTATACATACACTCATCTATTGATGGACACCTGGGCTACTTCTATATCTTGGCAATTATAAATAATGCTGCAATGAATATAGGGGTACTTATGTTCTTTCAAATTAGTATTTTGGGTTCCTTTGGATTTATTCCCATAAGTAGGATTGCTGAGTTGAAAGGCAGATCCATTTTTAATTTTTTGAGTTATCTTCATACTGTTTTCCACAGTGGCTGCACAACTCCAAAGTCCCACTAACAGTGCAAAAATTTGCCCTTTTATCCACATCCTCACCAGAACTTGTTGTTTGTTGATTTATTCTTTTTTTTTCTTTTTTTAAAATTGTTGTTGTATTGCATCCATCCCATTTTGGCTCCCCTCTGTCCCCCTCCCCACCCACCCATTCCCCCCAAAGTTAATCCCACCTGTTGTCCATGTCCATGGTTCCTTTATACTAGGTTCTTGTATGTTTGTTGATTTATTGATGAGGACCATTCTGACAGATGTGAGATTATATCTCATTGTGGTTTTAAGTTACATTTCTCTGATGATTAGTGATGTTGACCATCTTTTCATATGTCTATTTATCATTTGTATGTCCTCTTTGGAAAGTGTCCATTCAGCTTCTTTGTTTATTTTTAATTAGGTTCTTTGGGGTTTTTTGGTGTTGAGTTTTGTAAGTTCTTTATAAATTTTGTGTATTAACCCCTTATTAGAAGTATGGTCAAATATGTTCTTCCATTCCATGGGTTGTCTTTCTATTTTGTTGATGTTTTATTTTGCTGTGCAAAACCTTTTTAGTTTAATATAGTCCCATTTGTTTATTTTCCTTTTGTTTCCCTTACCTGGGGAGATATATCTGATAAAATACTACTATGAGCTATGTCTGAAATTTTTGCTTCCTATGTTTTCTTCTAGGACTTTTATGGCTTTGGGTCTAACATTTCAGTGTATGGCTCATTTTAAATTTATTCTTGTGTGTGGTTTAACAAAGCAGCCTAGCTTCATTTTCCTGTATATATCTGCTCAATTTTCCCAACACCATTTATTGAATAAACTACCTTTTGTATGTGCTTGCTTCCTCTGTCATATATTGACTATAAAGGTGTAGGTTTATTTCTGGCCTCTATATTCTGTTCCATTGAGTTATATGTCTGTTTTTATGCAAGTACCATGCTGTTTTGATTACTATGGCCTTATAGTACAGTTTGATATTAGGTAGCGTGATTCCTCCAATTTTGCTCTTCTTTCTCAGGATTGCTGAGTTGCTATGTGGGGCCTTTTGTGCTTTGAACAAATGTTTGAAATATTTGTTCTAGTTCTGTGAAATACCTCATTGGAATCTTGGTAGGAATTGCATGGGCTCTGTATATTCCTTTGGGTAGTATGGACATTTTAATGAAGATAATTCCCCTATCCATGACCACAATATGTGCTCCCATTTATTTGTATCTTCTTCAATTTCTTTCTTCAGTGTCTTATCATTTTTCATGTACAGGTCTTTTTACATCCTTGGTTAAGTTTATTTTCATATATTTTGTTTTGTATTATTTGAAAGAATTGTAAATGAAATTATTTTTTAAATTTCCCCTTCTGTTAGTTATTGGCATATAAAGATGAAACTGATTTCTGGATATTAATTTTGTATCCTGCTACCTTGCTTAATTCATTTATTAGTTCTAGTAGTTTTCAGTGGAATCTTTGGGATTCTGTATGTACAGTATCATGTCATCTGCATATAAAGACAATTTTATTTCTTCCTTTCTAACTTTATGTTTCTTCTTCTTATCTTATTGCAGTGTCTAGGACTTCCAGTACTATGTTAAATAAGAGAGGTGAAAGTTCTTTCTCCATTTTCATTCTTTTCTCTTGCTTGGGGAATGTTATGGTTCGGACAACCAGTGCTATGTGTTCACATTTCCTTCACTTTCCAGACTAGAAATGGGCAGGGTCTTAAAACAGGATTTCAAAGAAACTTTATGCTTCTTCTATTTGAACAAACACTAGTAAGAGTAGTAAAACTAAAGGTTAGAACTGAGATCAAGAATTAGAAAATGTTCTGAAGTACTCTAGATTGATTTGGGATCAATCTAGAAGTTTTAATAATTGTATTGGCTCATGTAAAGTACACTTAGCCTTGTGAGGAATGAACTGCCTTATGCCACAAGTGCATTAATCAGAGGTAGGTACCATGATTAACTAATCCACAAAATATTAAATATCTTCTTTGTATTGGCCTCTGGGGATATGACAGTAAATGAGAATATGGGATTCTTCCTACCTTGAATCTGAGAGTACAATATGGGAGTAAAGATGTACACAAGAAGCAAATTTGTCAGTGTGAAATAAGGGCCCAATGGAAACAAATAGGTGCAGTGACAGAGCACAAGATGGGGAACCAATGTAGATGAAATTGTCAAAGACCACCTCAAAGAGGAAATGGAGCTGATTATAAATTCTGATTAGGAAATCCCAGAGCTGAAACTAACCCTGTAAGTAACATAATATAAATAATCATGACCACAGATGCAGAGATGTGAAGGACCAGAGCAGAGTCACACAGAGTTAGAGGCAGAGCATAGCCAGAACCAATGGTTTTGGACATCCAGTGTGGTCATGACTTTTCCATTGCAACTCATTGATGAGTTTTTCGTAAATTAGATTCTAAGACCTTATGGCCCTTTTCAATTCCTTTATAGTAGAATTCAAAGTTATAAGAGGCATGTACAGCATCTGGTTGTTGAGATAGTAACATAAAATTTACTAATCCTACTACAAATTAAAATTTCTGGATTGAAAATTACATTAATTCCAAGTCAGATGGATACCAAACTGTCTTGACTTACTATTGTATAGCCTAAGGTCTGAAATTAGCTCATCTGCTAACTTGAAATACAAATATGGATGTTGGATGCTTGCTGGAAGCTTAGAGAAATTGTTTGAAGAGCTGGTGGCTCCTGTTGATAGTGAGCTTAGCACTCTTTATGTCACTCTGGCTTTCCCTCTGAAAAGCATAGTTTTAGACATAAACTTTTGGTTCCAACCTTTAGGGAGTGTCTTATCCTCTACAATAAAGTCACGTATGGAGGCCCAGACATGTGTTGGAAAGGCCTCGAAGAGGAGAATCTGCCTGAACCTGCTGGGGCATATAGGGCTTGTATTATCCAGAAGTCCCTGCCTGCCTGATCCTGGTGATGCCCCAGAGTAAAGGGCAAGAAGTAAAGTTAGAGGACTGTATCTGCCTGCTCTGAGCTACATTGAAGCTTTCCACCAGACTAGCCTTACTTTTGATAACCTCAAGTCCTTTTATGTGTCTAAGGTTTTCCCTGGAGTCACATAATCCATTACATGGCAAGCTCAGGACCATGCTCATATCTGGTCTTTATGGTGTTGGAGAAACTTAGGGCAAGATGGCAAAAGTTTAGAAGCAGTGTTGAGGTCAGTATCAAGAACTACTGATAACTTGGTGAATTTCATCTGGAGAATAGATGGTCCGGAATGTAGGAGTCTGGGTCTGTCTTATGCAGTATTCAAGAAATTTGGTGGATGTCTTTCCATCTGTTTTTTCTAGCCCCAGCTCAGATTCTGAGTTACAGTACAGGCAGATAAGGCTTTGCTGTCAGAGTTCTGACATTTAATAAAACAAGTGGTGGGAGATACCAGGGGAAAGTGTGGTAATACTCTATAGTGATAGTGTGATGAAGAAGCTAAAACAAGATGATGTGATAGATAATCAGAGACAGAACTTCCAGACTGTCAGTGCCTCTATGAGACTGCATCCCAAGAAAACTCAAAGGCATGAAAAGTTAACCATGAGGAAACATAGGCAGGAAAAATGACCAGGTCAAAGGTCGCAGGACAGAAGTATGGTTGAGTTCAATTGAGGACTACAGGGGGTGAGGCACAGTAAATGAGGTTCTATTTGCGTTGAGTAATCAAATATGAATCCTGCACATATAAGGTTATGTGTGTGCTTCAGTAGAAGGTACTACAGTAATACTAAGAAATTTGACTTGTGTTTAGAGGGCACAGTAAGTTACCAGAAAGTGTTAAACAGGGAGTTATAGAATTTTATTTGTGTGTTAATGAATTACTCAGAGTGCTAGGTAGAGAGTGACTTATTGGGAAGGAAAGTCTGGACATGGGAGACCACAGAGTAATAATGGACCCTGGGGACATTGTAGATGAAGAAAAGAAAGCTGTTAAGTATTTGGATGTGACACATGGATTTTTAGTATATAATGTGAATTGACTCACAAAAGAAAATTGGAGCTCATGAGAGACTGCATTTTAATTTTACACATTCGTATTCCAGAAGCAATACACTAGAAAGAACATAACATTTAGCATTTGTCAAGCGTGGATTTCACTTCTACCCTTTCACTCAAAAGCTGTATGATTCAGGATAGCTCACTCAATCCCTGGACCTCCAAGACTGTCTGTGAAATGGAGAGAAATTTCTGTGTAGTTACTGTGTGAGTAACCAGCCACGTGATGGGCACACACTGTTGCTCAACACCTGTTAGTTCCTTTCCCTTTCCATTGCTGTGAAGGGAAGTGTTCAGACATGGAACAGGTCTCCACATGCCTCCACATGGAAGGGTTTTGTGATTGCCTTATAATTTGGAGACATATATAAACCACAGGATGGTTTGAAATAAAAAATTCCTAACTAAAAGAGAGTCATAGTAGATAGTCATGTATTAGGCCAGTGTCTTACTTAACAAAGGTCAATCTTTACCTTAATTTAGCCTTTCTGTTGTCTTTTTGCCTCTACAATAACATACCCTTGGAATGTCAGAGTAATCCCTTTTCTCCAGACACCTGAGGGCATAACCTCCCACTAGAGCACAAGAACAGAGCCCCTCATTGTTATTTTGTTCTTCAGCATACCATCTCTATGTGCTGTAAATGTTAACTATCCTATACCTACTAATAGAAAAGAAGTATGTATCTGTTTTACTTTTTATCCAATCCCAGAGATTTCTCTGACTTGCTTTCTTCTGCCTCCATAATCAATAACAAATGGATTTCAGGTACCCCATTAATATTATGTCTTCCCTTTTGATTCTGATGTATAAAATAAGTAGTAAAACTGACATTTTCTGGAGAATTTACTCAATTCATTTAGATTTTGGTTCCAGACATTTTTCATCAGTTTGGCTCAAATAAGCTCATCAAAATTCTCTACAGGTTTGGAGGTTTCTTATGTTGACACTAGCAACCCTCCAATAAATTGAAATAGAAGCTAGAGAATGGACCCTTCCATTGGTAGTTATAGTATATGACAGTTGAAGACATCTTTACAGAGTTGAGGAAATAAACGTGAGGTTTTGTCACTCTGAATTTACCTAGCTTCTTCCAGAATTAATGGTGGATCTCTATATCACAATTTATTCCTAGCAGTTAGTTGTTGGGAACTAAAGAATCCATGTTTCAAGAAAAAAAAAAAAGTATTTGGCACAAAATATCTGAGTGTTAAATGCAATGGGAGGACAGCTTTTTTTTTTTTTTTTTTTTTTTTTAAGATTTTATTTATTATTTCCAGAGAGGGGAAGGGAGAGAGGTAGAGAGGGCAAGAAACATCAATGAATGGATGCCTTTCACCTGCCTCCAGCTACTGACCTGGCTGGAGACCTGGTTTGCAACCTGGTTATGTGCCCTGGCTGGGAATTGAACCAGTGACCTTTGTGTTCGCAAGCCGGCAACTTATCTACTGTGCTACCAGCCAGGGCTGGGAGGACAGCTTTTAAGTCTTTGCTAAAATGTGGTTCCTCCAGTTTTAGTATTCAGTAGCAAGAATAGGCTGGTGTTTTCTCTGTTATTCACTCTGATTGACATATTTGCTTCAGGTAGCATTCTGCCATCACCTAGAAGCTGCTGAACACTGCTGTACTCTGGCTCTGGAGACAGAGAGATTAGAGTTGGGTGAATGAATTTCTCCTTTGTGTCTTCTTGTTTTCTAGTTGTGTCAAGCTGAACATAGCCAATATCCCCGCCTCCACTCACATGTATTTTACCAGCTCATCATTATCTTAGAGTGCCTTAGTGAACAAGTGCCATGCTATCTCACAGTTCTGGCTGGCCCTGTGCCACTTTTGTTTAATTTCATATATGTATGAGCCCCTGTTGTTCAGGTAGCATGGGTAATTTGTTACTATCTTGCCTGCCACCACTAGACTAAAGGCAGATCCTGTATTGTTATCTTACATGTTGCTGTGAAAAAAGCTTGGTATGAATTCCTTCTCAAATGCTCCACTGTTATTTTTTGGTCTCACTAAATCCAAAGTAAACATGCTTGGAGGTGACCTCTTGCACTACACTAGCCTATTTGCCTGTCCTCCCTCCCTACTTCCTTCTTCTTCATCAATTAGTAAGTACCAATTATGTACTGGCTCTGGTATAATTCTGAAGATCCTGAGATAAACTACACTCTTTGTAGAACAACTCGTAAAACTCTTGAAAAGGTGTTAGGAGAAATCAGCTTAAGCAACTGCAGAAATTTTAGCAAATCAAGAAATTAAGTTATAGTTAATTGACTTTATGTATTATGTATTATGAAAGGTCCCTCATTTCAGGTTTGGGGGCTATGTAATGCAAAGTCTTGGTAAAATCCATTTCTTCATATTTCCGCTGAGTTGAGCTACATACATAAAACATTTGGTAGCATCCTAATACCTTATTTTGCAACTTCTCTTTGTGTTTGTGGCAGGATTTCTGTACAGGTTTCTGACATGAGAACATCATCTCCTGCCCCAAGCTGGAGCAGGAGAAGAGAAAACAAGAGGCAAGGGTTGGTCTGAAGCTGTTCACTAGCAATAGGCCAGGCTTGGCTCAGCCACTGACTCCCTACTGGCCAGTAGCAGTTGACAGGGTGTTGAGGCTGCTGATTATAGAGTCATAGCTCATAGGCTAGCTATGTTCTCTGGATTTCTATCAAGGCCAGGAGTGTAAGTAACAGGATATTTTAAGAGATAAAGAGCAGTTGACAACAAAATGCATTCAGGATGTGTTTTTTTTTTTTTTTTTTTTTTTAACAAAACAATCAGGGATTTAGCACCACCCATGGATGAGAACCAAAATGGAATATGACTAGTACCCAGCATCAGCTCTCTGATCTCATATGTTGTTTCGGAAACATGAGGAATGGTCTAAAAATATACTGGTGCTTTTATTATTTACTGTTTCATGCATTGTCTTTTGAAAAGCACCTTTATATAGGATGACAATTTCCTATCATTTGTATTTATAGTCTTTTATTCCGAAGACCTCAAAATACCTACTTTCATTCCTGGGAACTAAAGGGCAGGTCTTTCCTGCCACAAAGTGACTTAAGATGGGTTGTAAAGAAAGTGGTAGAAGAATGAGATGAGAATACCTCTTAGTAAGTAAGAGTTTGGTTTGCTCCCTTTTCTAAGAAAAATGAGTACCCTCTTTGCCTTTGCCTGGGCTATGGTCTCTACCTGAGTCCTTCTATCTTCTCCTCTTGCCTACATCACAGCTTTCCTATAAGGCCTCCAGGGAGATAGGCATGAGCCACCTTCTGCTCCCAATGACTGTTGTCTTCTTTGATTTCTGAGGTTGCTTATTGTCAATTGTGACCCCTCACACTCTCTTCAAGTCACACATCACGTACATCTGTGTTTCCAGTATGGAAACTTGAATCATGTACCTTTCTAAAAGCCCATAGTATCTGATGTCCATCAGTCTTTCACAGCAGCCACCAGCCTGAATTGTATTAGTTCTAATCCCTAACACTAAAAGGTGATCTCAAACCCAAACCACAGAAAAGATGACCCTCAGGCAGAGCTGTATTCACAATAAAATAGTGTAAATAATTGTGAATAGTAACTAAGGAACCACAAGGAAGCCACTCCCCAAACTGGAAGAGTTTCCTAAGTATAGAATAATTATGATGTGCCAGTTTTCTTCATAGGAGTGATGGAATGAGTAGTGACTTAAAACCATCAATCACAGCCATGGAACATGAGACTGAGGAAAATGCTGCCCTCCTAGGGGGCAGTTCACATTTCATTCTACACACTACAGGTTTTTCTTCATAAAATATCAACTAGTCTGATGGACATACGATAAGATGTGTGTGTATGGATCACATGAAGAGCAAGATCTGATACAAGACCCATTGTCACAGCCAGCTCAGAACATTAGCTCTTTGGCACTTGGCATCTCCAGAGTCCTGTCCTGGACATCCTTCAGCAGGTGATGGGAGTGTCCCATCAGGCAAGCTGCATCCCAGTTATCAGGTGTCTTATTATCTGATTTCAATTTCTGTTCTGATACTGATATGCCTGCTCACTGAAATAGCTTTTAAAATGGTCATAAGGAAATAGTTACAAATATTTCCTATTGAAGAAGGAAATAGAAAAAAAAATAGTGAACTTTAAAAAATGTTGTAGACAGTAGTTTGACCCAGTGGAGAGGCAAAGTCAGTTTAGATAAAAACACAGGGAATCTGACATCTGGTGTGCAACTGAGTGTTAAGGTGATGAAGTGAAGAGACCAGGCTCAGGGCTCCCAACAACCATATGCCTCAAAGAAGCCATTTTCAAGAGCTGTGGAAGCAGCACAAAATAATGGAAGCAGTTGGTTTGCAGTCACAGGTTGTCCTCACCTGCTCTCCATTCCTGTTTTCTCACATGATTGCTTAACAAATCTTGAGCATTTATTAGTTTCCCTTAGCCATGGTTTTCCATGACATGAGATGGAGATCAAAATACCTATTTCTCCAGAAATAATAAATTTAATGAGAAAAATAGTTAAAGAATAGCAACAAATACCATTACACACAGGAGTATTTTTAAGGAAAATTGATATGATTGCAATGAAGAAAATTACCTATTTCATTGACATATACAATCTATAATGCAATTATAGATACATTTGAAAAATACCATAATTCTGAGAAATAAAATTACTATTGTGAAAATATTAATTTTTCCAAACAAATGCACAAATTTAGTTTTTCTCTAGATTTAAGTATTAAATTAATTTTTTTTGGCGGGGTACAGTGAACTTTATTGATGGTACATGACAAGGTAGGGCAGCTCCCTAGGCCCTTCCCCTCTATAGGGGGTCTAGGGTGGAAACTAGAGGTCAGGAGATTCTCAGTGTTGGGGTATCGATTTGGGGCAGACACTCCCCAGCAGATGAGGGCCTCTCTTCTTGTTGCTGGGGCTGGTGGTCCAGGGGGCTCTTACTCCTTGGTGGCCATGTGGACCATAAAAGGTCCACCACCCTGTTGCTGTAGCCAAATTCATTGTCATACCAAGAAAAGAGCTTGACAAAGTTGAGGTTGTTGAGGGCAATCCCAGCCCCAGCATCAAAGGTGGAGGAGTGGGTGTCACTGTTAAAGTCACAGGAGACAACCTGGTCCTCATTGTAGCCCAGGATGTCCTTGAGGGGGCCTTCTGCTGCCTGTTTCACTACCTTCTTGATGTCACCATATTTGGCAGCTTTCTCCAGGTGGCAGGTCAGATCCACAACAGACACATTGGGGTGGGGACACAGAAGGCCATGCCAGTGAGCTTCCCATTCAGCTCGGGGATGACCTTGCCCACAGCCTTGGCAGCACCAGTAGAAGCAGGGATGATGTTCTGGGCAGCCCCTCGGCCATCACACAACAGCTTCCCAGAGGGGCTATCCACGGTCTTCTGGGTGGCAGTGATGACATGGACTGTGGTCATAAGTCCCTCCACAATACCAAAGTTGTCATGGGTGACCTTGGCCAGGGGGGCCAAGCAGTTGGTGGTGCAGGAGGCATTGCTGACAATCTTCATGGAGTTGTCATACTTGTCCTGGTTCACACCCATCACAAACATGGCGGCATCAGCAGAAGGGGCAGAGATGATGACGCTCTTGGCTCCACCCTTTAAGTGAGCCCCAGCCTTCTCCATGGTAGTGAAGACACCAGTGGATTCCACAACATTTTCAGCACAAGCATCACCCCATTTGATGTTGGTGGGATCTCGCTCCTGGAAGATGGCGATGGACTTTCCATTGATGACAAGCTTCACGTTCTCAGCCTTCACGGTGCCTTTGAACTTGCCATGAGTAGAATCATACTGAAACATGTAGACCATGTAGTTGAGGTCAATGAAGGGATCATTGATGGCGACAACATCCACTTTGCCAGAGTAAAAAGCAGCCCTGGAGACCAGACACCCAATATGGCCAAATCTGTTCACTCCAATCTTCACCATCATGTCTCAGGGTTGAGGCTGGCACTGCACAAGAAGATGTGGCTCTCCGTGGAACAGGAGGAGCAGAGAGCCAAATTAAATTTAATTTAACTTTATTGTTGTTGTACTACATTTACCCCATTTTCCCACACTGCTATCCCTGACGTCCCTCCCCATCCACACTCCCACAGTCAAGATCACATGTTGTTCATGTCCATGAGTAATCCACGCTAGTTCCTTAACAACAACAATAAATAAATAAATAAATAATTAAAAAAAAAAACAAAAAAACAAAAACCCTGTTCCCTTTCATTGTTTCTTCCTCCCCTCCCCGCAACCCCTCCACACTGTACAATGAAAGTCTGTTCCGTGTATTCATGTTTCTAGTTCTGTTTCATTTGTTTGTTTGGTTCATTACTCTCTTGTATTGGGTGAGATCATATGGTATTGGTATTTCACTAACAGGCATATTTTACTAAGCATAATACTCTCCAGTTCTATCCACTTTATCTCAAAAGGTAGGATCTTCTTTCTTTCTGCTGTGTAGTATTCCATTGTGTAAGTGTACCAAACATTTTTTTATTTAATTTTATTGTTATCTTATTAGATCCATCTCATTTTTCCTTCCCTCTGTCCCCTTCCCCACCCACTCACACCTGCCAAAGTCAATCTCACTTGTGTCCATGGTTCTTCCATACTAGTTCCTTGACTAAACTGCTCCCCTTCTTTGACTCCGCCTATCCACTCCCAACTCTCTCCACCTCTCTGCCCACTGGAGAGCTATTCATTGTATTCATGTATCTGGTTCTGTTTTGCTTATTTGTTTGTTTTGTTCATTATTGTCCTGAAATAGGTGAGATCATATGGTTTATGTCTTTCACTGACTGGCTTATTTCACTAAGCATAATACTTTCTAGTTCCAACCATATTGTTGCAAAGGGTAGGAGTTCCATCTTTCTACTGTGCAGTATTCCATTGTGTAAATGTAACAAAGTTATTTTTTAAATTTAATTTTTTTGTTGTTGCATTAAATCCATCCCAGTTTTGTTCTCCTCTGTCCCCTTCTTCACCCACACGCTCCCCAACAAAGTCAATCCCACTTGTTGTCCCTGTCCATGGTTCTTCTATACTAGGTTCTTATCTAAACTGCTCCCCTTCTTTGCCTCTTCCTTCCCCCTCCCCCTGACCTCTTCCCCCTGCCTACTAAAGGTCTATTCACTGTATTCATATATCTGGTTCTGTTTTGCTTGTTGTTTGGTTCATTATTGTCCTGTAATGGGTGAGATCATATGGTATTTGTCTTTCACTGACTAGCTTATTTCACTAAGCATAATACTTTTTAGTTCCATCCATGTTGTTGCAAAGAATAGAAGTTCTTTCTTCATTACTGTTGTGTAGTATTCCATTGTGTAAATGTACCAATATTTAAAAAATTTTATTGTTGTTGTATTACATCCATCCCGTTTTTGCTCCCCTCTGTCCACCTCCCCACCCACCCATTCCCCACAAAGTCAATCCCACCTATTGTCCATGTCCACAGTTCCAAAGATTTTTGATCCAATCATCCACTGATGGGCATTTAGGCTGTTTCAAGCATTTGGCTATTGTAAATAATGCTGCTTTGAACATAGGGGTACATAGGATCCTATGAATTCATGTTTCAGGATTCTTTGGGTATAGCACTAGTAGTGGAATTGCTCAATCAAAAGGCAGTTCCATTTTTAGCTTTTTGAGGAAACTCCATACTGTTTTCCATGGTAGCAGCACCAGCCTGCATTCCCACCAACAATGCACAAGGGTTCCCTTTACCCCACATCCTCGCCAACACTTGTTTGCTGATTTGTTAATGATCACCATTCTGACAGGTGTGAGGTGGTATCTTATTGTAGTTTTAACTTGCATCTCTTTGATAGCTAGTGATGTTGAGCATTCTTACATATGCCTTTGGGCTCTTTATATGGCTTCTTCAGAGAGTTGTCTGTTCGGGATTTTTGCCCATTTTTTAATTGGGCTGTCTGTCTCCCTGGTGATGAGTTGCATAAGTTCTTTATTTTTTGGAGATCAAACCCTTGTCTGAGGAATCATTGGCAAATATGTTTTCCAATACAGTTGGTTCCCTTTGAATTTTGCTGGTGTTTTCTTTAGCAGAACGGAAACTTTTCAATTTGACATTGCCCCATTTGTTGATCTCTTATTTTATTTCCTTTGCCCTTGGTGAAGTATCAGTGAACATATTTCTGTATAGGATATCTAAAATTTTACTGCCCATAATTTTCTCCAGGATCTTTTTTTTTTTTTTTTTTTTTTGATTTTATTGTTGTTGTATTACATCCATCTTCTTTTTGCTCCCCTCCATTGCCCTCGCCACCAACCATTCCCCTCAAAGTCAATCTGTTGTCCATGTCCATGGTTCATTGATACTACATTCTTGGCTAAACTGCTCCCTTCCTTGCCTCTTCCTCCCCCCTCCCCCCAACCCCCTTCCACCTGACCACTGAAGGGCTATTCACTGTATTCATATATTTGGTTCTGTTTTGCTTGTTGTTAGCTTTGTTGATTATTGTCCTGTAATGGGTGAGATCATCTGGTATTTGTCCTTCATTGACTGGCTTATTTCACTAAGTGTAAGACTCTCCACTTCCATCAATGCTGTTGCAAATGGTAGGAGTTCCTTCTTTCTTTCTGCTGTATAGTATTCCATTGTGTAAATGTACCAAAGTTTTTTAATCCAATCACCCACTGATGGGCACTTAGGCTGTTTCCAGCACTTGGCTATTGTAAATAGTGCTGCTATGAACATAGGTGTACATAGGTTCTTATAAATTGGTGTTTCAGGGTTCTTTGGGTATAGTCCAAGAGGTGGAATTGCTGGATCAAAAGGCAGTTCCATTTTTGTTTTTTTAAGGAAACTCCATACTGTTTTCCACAGTGGCTGCACCAGCCTGTATTCCCACCAACAGTGAACAAGGGCTCCCTTTGCCCTACATCCTTGCCAACACTTGTTTGTTGATTTGTTGATGATTGCCATTCTGACAGATGTGAGGTGGTATCTTATTGTGGTTTTAATTTGCATCTCTCTGATGACTAGTGATGTTGAGCATTCTTTCATATGCCTCTGGACCCTTTGTATACCTTCCCCAATGAGTTGTCTGTTCAGGTCCATTGCCCATTTTTTAATTGGGCTGTCTGTCTCCCTGGTGTTGAGTCACATTAGTTCTTTATATATTTTGGAGATCAAACCCTTGTCTGAGGTATCATTGGCAATTATGTTTCCCCATAAGTTGGTTCCCTTTGAATTTTGCTGGTGTTTTCTTTAGCTGAACAGAGATTTTTCAATTTGATATAGTCGCATTTGTTGATTTGTTCTTTTATTTCCTTTGCCCTTGGTGAAGTATCAGTAAACATATTTCTGTGTAGGATATCAAAGTTTACTGCCTATATTTTTCTCCAGGACCTTCATGGTAGCAACGCTTATGTTTAAATCCTTTATCCATCTTGAGTTTATTCTGGTGTATGGTGTAAGATGGTGGTCTTGTTTTATCTTTTTGCATGTTGCTGTCCAGTTCTCCCAACACCATTTGTTGAAGAGACTATCTTTACTCCATTTGATGTTCCATCCCCCTTTGTCAAATATTAGTTGACCATAGAGTCCTGGGTTAATTTCTGGGCTCTCTATTATGTTCCATTGACCTATATGTCTATTCTTATGCCATTACCATGCTGTTTTGATGATAGTAGCCTTGTAGTATACTATTCTTTGAAGTCCAGAATTGTGATTCCACCTACTTTATTCTTCTTTCTCAAATTTGCTGTGGCTATTCATGGGAGTTTTTGGCTCCATAAATATTTTTGAAGTACTTTTTCTATTTCTGTGAAGTCTGTCATTGGTATTTTAATTGGGATTTCATTGAATCTGTAGATTGCTTTGGATAGTATGGACATTTTAATGATGCTAATTCTTCCCATCCATGAATATCGTATATGCTTCCATTTATTTGTATCTCCCTTGATTTCTTTCTTTATTGTTTTGTAGTTTTTTGAATACAGGTCTTTTACCTCCTTAGTTAAGTTGATTCCTAGGTATTTTATTTTTCTTGTTGCTATGGTAAATGATATTTGTTTTTTTGCTTCTATTTCTTTGTTCCATTATTGGTATATAAAAACGCTTTTGATTTCTGCATATTGACTTTATACTCAGCTATTTTGCTAAATTTGCTTATTAGATTGAATAAGTTTTGGTGTAGCCTATCGGGTTTTGTATGTACATTATCATATCATCTGCAAAAAATGACAGTTTGACTTCCTCCTTTCCAATTTGGATACCTTTGATTCCTTTTTCTTCTCTGATGGCTATAGCTAGAACTTCCAAGACAATGTTGAACGGAATTGGAGAAAGTGGACAGCCTTGTCTCATTCCTGATCTTAGGGGGAAAGCTTTTAATTTTTGCCCATTGAGTATGATGTTGGTTTCAGGTTTTTCATAGATGGCCTTTATGATGTTGAGGTATGCTCCCTCTATTCCCCTTTTGCTGAGGGTTTTTATCATAAATGGTTGCTGTACTTTATCGAATGCTTTTTCAGCATCTATTGATATGATCATATGGTTTTTATCTTTCAATTTGTTGATGTGGTGTATTAGATTGATTGATTTACGAATGTTGTACCATCCTTGCATCCCTGGGAGGAAACCTACTTGGTCATGGTGTATGAGCTTTGTAATGTACTGCTGAATCCGATTGGCCAATATTTTGTTGAGAGTTTTAGCATCTATGTTCATCAGAGATATGGGCCTATAGCTTTCTTTCTTAGTTGTGTCTTGCCCTGGTTTTGGGAATAGAATAATATTGGTGTCATAGAAAGACTTTGGGAATCTTCCCTCTTTCTGTAATTTTTGGTATAGTTTGAGAAGGATAGGAGTTAGTTCTTCTTTATATGTTTGGTAAAATTCACCTGTGTAGCCATCTGGTCCAGGGCATTTGTGCTTTGGGAGATTTTGGATTACTTCTTTAATTTCACTAGTTGTTATTGGTCTATTCAGACTTTGTGCTTATTCTGGGTTCAGTTTTGGTCAATTATACATTTCCAGAAATGTGTCCATTTCATCCAGGTTGTCATGTTTTTGGTCATATAGTTGTTTGTAATAATTTCTTATCATTTTTTTGTATTTCTGAATTATCAGTTGTGATTTCTCCTCTGCCATTTCTGATTCTGTTTATTTGCATTGTATCTTTTTCTTTTTGAGTCTGGATAAATGTTTGTCAATTTTGTTTATTTTTTCGAAGAACCAGCTCGTGGACTTATTGATTCTTCGACTTGTAGTTTGATTGTCTAAGGTATTTAATTCTGCTCTGATTTTGATGATTTCCTTCATTCTACTTGCTCTGGGCTTTGTTTGTTCTTGCTCCTCTAGTTCTTGCAGCTTTATAGTTAGGTTGTTTTTATAAACTTCTTTTGACCTTTTTAGGTAGGCCTGTGTTTCTACAAATTTCCCTCCCAGGACTGCCTTTGCTATATCCCACAGGTTTTGGACTGTTGGGTATTTGTTGTTATTTGTTTCCAGAAACTTCCTGATTTCATCTTTGATCTCATTGTTAACCCATTCATTACTTAAAAGCATGTTATTCAGTCTTCATGAGGTAGAGTGCTTTTGATTTTTTCCCTTGACATTGGTTTCTAGTTTCAAGCCTTGTGATCTGAGAAGATGCTTTGTATGATTTCAAATTTCCTGTATTTTTGGAGGCTTGTCTTGTGTCCTACCATGTAGTCTATCTTAGAGAATGATCCATGTGCATTTGAAAAGAATGTGTATTTTCTCCTTTGGGGTGAAAAGTTTTGTATATATCAGTTAGGTTCATTTCTTTTAGAGTTTTTCAATGCCACAACATCCTCAATGAGTTTTTTGTTTGGAATATCTATCCATTGTTGTTAGTAGGGTATTAAAATCCCCTACTATTAGTATGTTGCTGTCTATATCCTTCTTGAAGTCCTCCAAGATTTTCCTTATATATTTCGGAGCTCCTATTTTGGGTGTGTATATGTTTACCAGAGTTATTTGTATTTGATGGATTGTTACCTTAAGTATTATGAAATGCCCTTCTTTATCTCTTTTTACGGCCTTCATTGTAAAATCTATTTTGTCTGAAATAAGTATTGCAACTCCAGCCTTTTTTCATGTTCATTTACTTGAAATGTGTTTTTCCATCCCTTCACTTTCAATCTGTGTCAGTCTTTTGTTTTGAGGTAGGTCTCTTGAAGACTGCATATATGTGGGTCCTGATTTCTTAGCCATTCAGACATCCTACGTTTTTTGATTAGTGCATTTAGTGCATTTACATTTGAGGTTATTATTGATTGATACTTATTTATTGCCATTTCCCCCCTGTGTATCTGTGTTCCTCTCTGTCTCTTCTGTTTCTTCATTTTTTTAAATTTATTTTATCTTTTTCCTTTTAATTTTATTGTTGTTGTATTACATCCATCCCTTTTTTTCTCCCCTCTGTCCCCC